>JAULKM010115264.1:0-22061 GCA_032355605.1 Rubia tinctorum | reverse complement strand
GGAGAGGAGACCGGGCGGGGGAGGGGGGGGGAGGAGAACCCTAGGCAGAGACCGACGGGAGAAGACGAGATGGGGGGAAGGGGAGCGGGACCGGTGGGATTGGCAGAACGGAGTGCGGAGGAGATGAGACCAGGCCGAATTTAAAGAAAGGAGCGGGGCGGGGCGGCGGTTCTTTGGCGGGGGAGAGGGAAAGGGCCAGCGGTGACAGGTTGGGTCTTAAATTTCCGGCGGGTCGGGTTTGGGTTTTCCAGTAAGTCTGCCGGAAACTCCCCCTCATATTTCATTATTTTATGAAATAAAAATAAAAATATATTTATTTTTTATTTAATTTCAGCTTTAAATTTAATTCAAAATACATATTATACTAAATACATACAAATATATGGCGTAATATAGTAAAATACAGAGCGTTATATAGCAATCCACAAAATAAATATTACCTTTGTTAGTTGGATTTTCCCAATATCCTTAGTTATTTGGATTTAAATGAATAAATTAAGTGAGTGAAATTGAGTTAGAAAGGAAAAAGTAGACATTACAAGAAAAATGACCGATTACTTCACCCATTGTACTTCTTTTTGGGGTAATGGCAAATAACTAAGATAGAAAGTTATTTTACCTCGATTCATTTTTAAAGTAAATAATATTTCTTACCTTGGTTAAAAAATGAGGTAAAATTTTACCTCGGTTTTAAAAAATTGTGGTAAAAAGTTTGAGATAACCGACGTCTCACGCGTGTCTCGCTTACCGACGTCGCTTGTTTTTGTGAACGACGTCACACGTTACTTTGCAGATATGAATGACCGACATCAGACACCAGTTGTTTTTTGACCGACGTCGCACGTCACTCTACCAGACATGAAATGACCGATGTCACATGCTTTTCTCACTTATGGACGTCGCCTATTATTTTAACCGACGTCGCACGTCACTCTCGCAGACATGAATGACTGATGAGAAATCTTACCGACTTCTTTTATTTTTTCACGACATTTCATGTCACTGTCGCATAACATGGTACTTATAACTATATAAATAACTAGATAACGATTTAAATTAATTGAATATATAAATTAATAATGTAATTTATTTTTACATACCTAAAATATAATTTTTATGCAATTCCAATTTTTTAAAGTTTTAAAATATGTTATAATTATACTTTTAGCTATGACTTTATGTTTATATTTTCAAATGAAATAAATTAAACATGGGGTTCGAGTAATACATGATCGAAGTCAAATATCAATAAAACAAAATTTATTTTTTCACCGAATAAAATGTTATATACTGCTTATTCATAATTATATAAAATAGGTAATATACAAATAAGTACTATCCCATGTAACTTATAAATAAGTAGTAAAAATATATAACTAATAATTATGTACCGTATTTTTTTTGTTCGACAATACGTGCATTCAACCTAAATACAATAGAATCTATACTCATATACTCCCAACCAGTTAAGAACTTCTAAGGGAAACAAGAAAAGACCATCAAACAAATATGGACAAAGATGTTGAATTCAAATCATCATAGTATTTTGGTACATATACCATATCATCTAGTTTGTTACTTTTATCTTACCCAAATACATGAATTAGGTTTTGAGATTCGTGTACAAAAATTAACAAATTCTTAATTTTGATGTAGTCAGGTAAATATTGTCGTGTTGATATGATTAGTGTATTTTTCGCTAATAATTTTAATCCATTAACATCATTAAAATAAATCTTCCCCTAGTTCGAGTGACTATATACTTCCACCCTACAAAAGTTTTAAAACTTGTATACATTCTAATCTTGTTAAAGTTTAAAACTACAAAATTTTATATACTACTTATTCATCAATAGTAAAATGTAAACATGTATATATTATGACTAATAAAATGATTTGACTTTAACTAATCAAGGGTAAACCGTTGCTTGACTTTCCATACATAAAAAAAATAATAAAATGGTTTAACTTTAATGGATAAACGGTCAACCTTATTGACTTTTCATATATAATAACAAATAAAGTGGATTGATTTTATTGATCAACCCTTATTTAACCTTTCATACATAAACACTAATAACTAATATTTGACCTAACTAATTAATGGTCAACTCTTAGTTGACCTTCCATACATAAACACTAATGAAAATGTTTGATGTTGACTAGTCAATGATTTATCCCTACTTGACTTTACATAAATAAACACTAATAACAAAGGTTTGACCTTAATTAATCAATGATCAACTCTTATTTGACTTTTCATACATGAATACTAATGAAAAAGTTTGACCTTGAGTAATCAACAATCAACCCTTACTTGACATTCCATACATAAACACTAATGAAATGGTCATAACTTAACTAATTAACAGTCAACCCTTGCTTAGCATTCCATACAAAACTCTAGTGAAATAGTTAGAATTTATCCAACCAACGGTCAACCCTTATTTGACTTTACATAAATAAACACTAACAACTAAGGTTTGACCTTAATTAATAAATGGTCAACCCTTATTTGACTTTTCATGCATAAACACTAATGAAAAGGTTTTATCTTAAGTAATCAAAGATCAACCCTTACTTGACATTCCATATTTAAAGACTAATAAAATGGTTATAGCTTAACAAATTTACAGTTAACCCTTACTTAGCATTCCATACATAAACACTAATAAAATAGTTAGAACTTATCTAATCAACGGTCAACCCTTACTTGACTTTACATAAATAAATATTAATAACTAAGGTTTGAGCTTAATTAATCAACGGTCAACTTTTATTTGAATTTTCATGCATAAATATTAATGAAAATGTCTGACCTTGAGCAATCAACGATCAACCCTTAGTTGATATTCCAGAAATGAACAATAATGAAATGGTTATAACATGACTAATTAATAGTCAATCATCACTTAGCATTCCATACAAAAACACTAACGAAATAGTTAGAACTTATCTAATCAACGGTGAACCCTTACTTGACTTTACATAAATAAACACTTATAACCAATGTTTGACCTTAATTAAATAGCGGTCAACCCTTATTTGACTCTCCATACATAAATACTAATGAAAAGGTTTGACCTTGAGTAATCAACAATCAAACCTTACTTGACATTCCATACATTAACAGTAATGAAATGGTTATAATTTAACTAATTGAGGGTCAACCCTTACTTAGCATTCTGTACAAAAATACTAATGAATAGTTAGAACTTATCTAATCAACGGTCAACCCTTACCTGACTTTACATAAATAAACACTAATAACTAAGGTTTGACCTTAATTAATCAACGGTCAACCTTTAATTGACTTTCCATGTATAAACATTAATAAAATGGTTTGACTTTAACTGATCAACAATCAATATTTATTTGAATTTCCATATATAAACACAAATAAAATGGTTTGACTTTAACTAATCAACGGGTCAATTCTAGCGTGTCTTTATATATTAATAAAAAAAGGCTTGCCATTGATTAATCAGTGGAAAATTATTACTTAACTTAATACTATTACACAAAAAGGTTTTGGATACTAATTTTTTTAATCTTCATACATCTATGAAACTCTACATATGAATATAATAATAAATTTTAAAAACATTTGAACTTATAAAACAAAATTTTAAAATAGAATAGAATTTTTAATTTTATTCAATATAAAATTTTAATTTTAAAATTTACCCTTAAATATAAAATTAAAATTTTAGTTTTTAGCCCAATATAAATCTGGTCCAAAAATTAAACCAACCACTAGAAGTATTCCTAATCTAATAAAAACAAATAAATAAACCCTTCATATTTTACAAAGGCCTAAGGCCCAATTGCACTTCAAAACCCTAAGAGCATATAATCACCTTCCCCCCCCCCCCCCTCCCCCCACACACACACAACCCATTCTTACCATTCTCATCTACCTACACTCCAATCCACCAAATCCGCCACCACCCACCCAATCCGCCACCTCCAACCACCCAATCCGCCCATTCTCTTCTTCCTTCTTCTCTCCTAATCGCCCCAATCCCCCACCACCTCAAATCAATGCCATGTCGCCACCACCTTACATCACGACGACCTCGCCACCACCTCACATCGGCCACCTTGCCACCACCTCGCCACCGTTCGTCAACACCGCCATGACGCTTCGCCACCAGCGTGGATTGGTGCTCCACGTCATCGTATGGGCCTCACAGATGCTCTACCGCGCTACCATACGTGTGTCATTGTTGCCCCTCCGCGTGTTTGAACTGAGCCACTAGTGTTTAGGGTTATATATGTTTCTATACCTTTTTCGTAGATTCTATAAATATATTGTGTTTGATTAGCAATTTTGTGCTGTAATTTTGATTGTATGTATTGAGATTTGTTTATACCACAAATTTGGGCTGTGATTTTTGTAAAAATTGGGCTTTGTAATCTGGTCGAGGCTCTGCAATCTGGCCGGAAAGCTGTATATGGGAATGAACTACCAAATTCATAATCGACATTGATTCTGCATTCGGTAGCTTTTTGAAAATTTACTTTTGAATCAGTACGTGTGACATCGCAATGATATCAGTAAAAAAAATTTCAGTTCTAATCACATGCGACATCACATCGGTGTCGATAAAAAATATAACTTCGGGTGTAACTAGGTGCGACATCACATTAGTATCGGTCAATTTTTTTTAAAAAAAACTCGGTTCTTTTTCAAAAAAATGACCTTGGTTTTGAACTGAGGTAAAAATTATACTTTTTAATCTGCCTACATTTACATCGATTTTTTTGGAGTAAAAATCAAGGTAAAAATTTCTGTTGAACTGAGGTAAAAGATGGTGTTTCTTTTAGTGAGAATGAGTGAATGAACTTAAATGAATCTTGTAAAAAAAGTGTGTCAAACTTATAGAAACAACTCAAAAAGGAAAGTGCGTCAAACCCAATGAAACAGAGCGAGTATGAGTCTTATTGTTTCACCAAATTTTTTTATTCCAGTAAAGAGTAAATTTAAGAAGTATTATCCTGTAAATAAATACTACTTCCATTTTAAGAAAGTCACTATGTTTTTACTTCAGTCACTGGCCCGTCCCATTCTGGCGTAGGTTAATAAAATAACAATCCCATTTCATAGAAGAATGCACTCACAAAACTGAGAGGGAGTTGTGATCAAAGTCAAAGATAGAAATTTATATTGTTACCCCCATTCCTACTACTGTGCTACCTATGGGATAGATAGTGGCAAGACAAGGGTCGTCTACAGAGATGTTAGGAATCTAAGAGTCAACTACATATAGCCGCGATCAGGTCGTTAATCCGATCACGTGTCAGGAATAACTAGTATTGCTAAAACAATATTTGGGGGAATGAGGGGGGGGGGATTCACTAACAACTACTAGAATGGAGAATGGAGGAAATGGAGGAATCTTCAGCTATTCACAACACTGCTCTATCAATTATGGATAGAGAGGAACCAGAGAATTTTCCAATCCAAGAACCTGAACCTAGAAGGCCTCATTGATATGGTTCACACTGAAATCAAATGGAGGAATGATGCCAAGCATTAAGTTGTAATAGATTTGTGCTAGTTTCTTAGTGATAACACGGTTTTTGTATTATGGCTAAGAGTGATGGCCTAAACTTTGTACTATTCGAGGTTTGATCTATATAGATATATTTCCCATAAAAAAAACTACTAGAATGGAAATCATAAGAGAATAAACTATATAAACTAGCACTCAGGTAGTATTTGCGTAACATGGCGTTGTCTTGATCCTTGATTCCATCACATACAATATATACAAGCCTATTCTAGTGTTTATGACAAGTGGTGTGGTCGATGGTTAACACTTCCCCATACCTGTCACGTGGGGTGCACATATAATCTTCCATCGGCACCGCCTCCGTAATTAGGGGAGTGCAACAATGGGCCTGCTTGCTGTGCATATTTGAATCTCCCCCATATAATTATGTCCCGGGCACTCCATCACAAGACACAACCAGTGGAAAATGGCATGACTTTGCCAGTTGGAGGCCTCGTGCTGACACGGGCCGTATGCTGTGGCACTGTTCGTGAAGCCTTGTGCTGGTGCGGCCTGTTGGATCTAGCCCGGGCCATTTTGGCTCGTGCTGGTGTGCACTGTGTCAGCCGGCATAGACCACCTACTCGTGCATCATTTTGAACATCTGATTGCGCGCCCAGGTTTGTTTGGCGTAGCCCGTTGCTGGATACACTCTTTGATTAGTTGAACGACACGAGCCGTGTCGTTATTCAAACCCCATGGGTTGGTCTTTGCATTTTGGAATTGAAACGTCGTGAACCATGTGAAATGGTGCGGTTCGCATCCATACTTTGCCGCTGGAGAAATTTAGAAGGCACGGGCCGGCTGGTGCCAAACAGCCTGAGCCAAAGGGGTGCGGCATGAGCCGTTCTAGGTGTGCTTCATGCCGGCCGGCTGGTTCAGCCAGTTGTTGATGCCCTTCATTTTTTTATCTTGTTGAACTCTGATTCCGCCGGCTCAATTCCATCTACTACCATGTATCTTGATTTATGACCTTCTATCTACTACCATTCTCGTTAATGACCTTCAATATATTCTACCCTTCTCATGATTGACCTTCAAATATCTTCTACCATCCTCGCGGATGGCCTTCTACAAAATGATATCAAAATACTCACAA
Source organism: Rubia tinctorum (assembly GCA_032355605.1). NCBI lineage: Eukaryota > Viridiplantae > Streptophyta > Magnoliopsida > Gentianales > Rubiaceae > Rubia > Rubia tinctorum. Next base: position 15,404 of record JAULKM010115264.1, on the reverse strand, counting down.
GTAACCTACTAGTAAGCTCACAAAGGAAAATCTAGGTGCGCGTGAACACAAAGTGTCCATTAGATTCAATTAAGTCTACAAAACTCGGGGACATAGATAAGAAAACCAATAATGGTCGTCTAAATCATTTTTTTTAAACCTAACTAAAACTAGCAATCAACCAATGAAAATATGATAAGAAGTGTGCTGAATGTATTGGTTAATACATGCATAAAGGTGCACATCAAACAACAATAAATTTATTTAAAATTGGAATAATTTTTAATTAATAATATTTGTTTAGTTTTATTTATATTTAAACTACGGTTATGATATTTAATGCACTAATAATTATGTTAGTTACATATCTATCGGTTGTCTTACTTTTATCCCTACCATTCAAAACTAGTTTTTAAAATTATGATCATACAAAAAATATAAATAGACTTGTCTGTAATAAAAAAATAATCCTTTTCAAACAAGAAAATGATTTTTATGAACATACTTTTTAAATAAATTTAAATTGTTGACCGACTTTTACCTTGGCCGAGGACAATCGTACAAAACATGAAACGTGAATTATTACATCGGAGGATTTTTTTACTATTTTACAGGAGAAGTGGGACCAAAGAAATAAATAAGTGGATGGTTTTGATTTCATTTAAAATTTGGAGGGTTTTACTCTTCAAGATTTTGAACAAGTTACAACAATCTTCTTATTCAATCATTGTCTGGTTGTCTTCTTGCAAGAATACAAAAAAATGTTGTTGAGTTATTCAAGATAGAGTAATATTATATTTTTCATACATATAATATAGGTACATTAATATATTTATTTATTTATTTTCTTATTTGGTTAAAACACTAGTAGAGAACAACCTATTAAAAGCGCCATTCACAGGCGGTTCTGTAGAATTTTCCAGGAACCTCATTCTGCGAGAGATTCCAAACTTGAAACTCATCCTTTTGGGACCCCTTTGAAAATCAAAGTCGGTTCAACCAAATTAGAAGGAAGTTTTCATGGAACTGCCTTCCAATAGTACGAATTAAGGGCGGTTCATAATATAACCATAGTTGATAGTGTTCAATTAAAGGCGGTTGTGCAAACTTACGTCCATTGGCCCAAGTTCCCTACTCGGAATTGGGATCTGATTCTAGTTTTGAGATCGAAACCATTCAGGGTAACCGCTTACTAAAAACTGAGTAAAGTCCCAAGTATATAACTGCGTTGGGGTAGAATTCCAACCTAGAAACCATTTAAGCTTGTTTGGCATGTATGAAAATTTAGTCTCAAACTCGGAACTAAATGAAAGAGAACTACATTAAGGTGTTTAATGCCAATTAATATTAAAAGAAAATGTAAAGTGGAATAACCAACTCTTTGGGGTTCTAGTGCAATTAATAGTGAAGGTATATCCAACTCTATCACTCATTTAAATGTATAGTATGTTACAAATATGTTGAATTAGGTTTCTGTTTGAATTATTTGTTGAATGGAAATGTGTTGTATGACCTAATAGGTTTAAATGCTATTTCCATGTAGGTACATAGGTGCATTTAATGGATAGAATTGAACTCATCGGTAGCAATCTTAGAAATTCATCTGATTATATCCCTTTGAATAATCATTTATTGTGTTGGATTTTGAACATGCCTCAAAGAAGGGTGTGGTGCATGAGCGTTGCCCTTGTAAGGATTGTAGGAATAATGTATTTGTGGAGGGAAAGAAGTTGCATGAACATCTTTTAATGCGAGGTTCCAAACTAGTTATACTCATTGGATATGGCAAGGGGAGGTTGTGATAAACAGTGTTGAAGATGTTACAAGTAAAGAAGGGGTTGTTTTAGATGGAGACAATGGATTAGATGAGATGGAAGATGATGTTGCTAGAGAATTTTGTAGTAAACCCGAGGTCGTAGAAGCTTTGTATAATGACAAGAAAGTGGTATTGTATGATGGGTCCACACATTCTATTTTGAGCGCAACCTTGAGGATGATGAATTTGAATGCCATATTTAGGTGGACCGATAAAAGAATGACTTAGAAAATTGAATTTCTTAGGGAATTTTTCTTGAGGGTAACCTTATGCATGAAGGATCGTACGCCGCAAAAACATTTCTTTGTCCAATGGGATTGAAATTTCAAAAAAATCATGCTAGTTTGAATGATTGTATATTGTACAGAGGGAAGGAGAACGAGGATAGATAAAGTTTCTGTGTATGTGGTGGTTATTGAAACAAGTTGAAACAGGTTGAACTTGTTGTGATTATGGAAGTTGGGCTCATTTCGAAGAAGAAGACCCTACTAAATTTTTATAATATATTTCGATTATTCCACACTTAAAGAAGTTATTTTCTTTCAAAGATGATGCTAAGTTATTGTGCTAGCATGCATATAGAATACGACAGGGGATGATGTGATCAGGCATACGTCGGACTGTGAGAAGTGGAAGAAGCTTGATGCCATTCACCCCGAGTTTAGATCAGAGCCCCAACATTTGAGGTTTGGCCTATCTACTGATAGAATTAACCCTTTTGATAATATGAGCATCACACACAGTTCTGGGTCTGTAATGTTGGTGATCTAAAATATCCCCTCGTGGTTGACAATGAAACGAAAGTATGTGTTGTTATATATGATTATTTTGGGGCCTAAGAGACTTAGTAATATTATAGGTGTTTATCCCGCTCCTCTTTTTGATAATTTGGTAACGTTGTTCAACGAAGTGGTCCGCACTCACAATGGTTTTGCGGAAGAGTATTTCACATTGAAGGCCCTGTTGTTCTTCACTATAAAAGATTTTTCCGCTTTTGGAAATTTGCTTGGTTATCATGTGAAAGGGCACTATGCATGTCCTCTGTCCGAATGTTAAACATCATTTTGTCAAATTAAACACGAATGTAAAATTCTTCACCAGGGGCACAAGCGGTTTTTTCCTCATGAGCACCCATGGTGTTCAGCAAAAAAGTGGTTTAATGAGGATATCGAGTTACGAGCATCGCCAGTACCATTAATGGGTGATCAGAGTTTTGAAAGAGTTTGGGTGACCTTGGAGAAACTCAAACTACTTCAACCCATGTCATATTTTCCGGCTCTGGTACGCAAATACCTACATTTGTTGGACCTTGGAGTTCCTAGCCACGCTGGAGAAAAAACAAATGATGAGGGGAAGAGGTATTTTAATTTCCACCTAGATGACAAGGAGTTCAAATGTCTTACTTAGAGATAGTTAGAGCATATGGGTGGAAGTACTTGAAGGGGGTTCCAAAGACGTATATGCAAGGACTTCCCTTTGGGTTCCATAGTTTTTGGAGGCATGCAGCGAGAGTAAATAGGAACCATCAGTGTAAGAATACCACAATCATCCACCTTTCTTTGTTGTATATCAAATTTCTCATATCCATGAGTGTTATATTCCATGGAGAAACCGCCCAATGCAGCAAATATGTGGAGGTTCATTGGTTTATAACTCTAGAACGCACCTAATATCCTAACTTTGTGGAGATGTTCATTGATGTGTATTTGTTTGTGGCAAGGAAGAGAGCCAAGAGAATCCCCATGGGAGGAATGGCCAGCCTACTTGCTCAATACATAAGGCATGAACCTTTGGATATCCTTGGATTGGTAGGAAGATGACCTACATGAACAAGAACCATGGTAAAGAAGTTGGTGGAAATATCGATGATCGCTAACATATCCTTAAAGGACCATTCATATGGTGCTATGGTGGTGGGAATGTATATTAATTCACGATTTTCTCACAACTGAAGTGTACTACCATTTTCGGCCACCCTAACTTGGAGAGCCTATTCATTTCCCTGATTCAATCTATGAGAAAGGCTTCCTTGATGCACTATCCACCCCGGAAGTGGATAAGGACAAGGAGCAAGCGGAGATCCCATCTAGAGCACAACCAATAGAACCCACACTACCTGTGGACTTCTATGATGAATTTCAAGTTTATGGGCAACAACTCTTGAGTTCAACCCAACAAATACAAGAGGTGAGATACATGGTAGATGAGATGAGCCGATAAGTTGGTGAGATTGGTGTTAGGCTTCATGCGACCGATGTGAACATGAGGAGTGGAGGAACGTGTCTAGTGTCCTGTTATCAAGATGTTTAAGAGGAGTTTGCTTTTGCGAATCAAATGGCCAATGTCCAAGAGGAGGCCATGGAACAACTATTTGAAAGGATGCAAACATCCATCCTTAAGGGCTTCCGCGACATTTTCCCTAACGAGAGGTAAGAGTTGAGGCAAGAACAAAGAATACAATGGTGCAAGATGAGGTACGAGATGAAGTGCAAGATAGCGGGCCCTTCGGGGTCCTATGAGTAATTTTCTATTTTCTCCTTAATCTACTTATGTTTTTGTGATGCTTTATACACTGAGAACAAGGCAAGATTTAATTGTCGGGGAGTGAGCTGCAGATCACTTAGACATTTTGGAAAAAGTACCATGTGGTTATTTTTCATTCTTGTAGTGTGAAACTCAGTTTTGGATAAATTTGTGTTACTTGAAAATGGAAAAAAAATGAAAAAAGAACAAATGAAAAAATTATCCGCCATGTCAAAAATCGAAAGGGCAACTTTGGAAAAATTGGGAGGTCCGGATAGGTTGAAAACTTGAAAGGGTAACTTATGCAAAAATGTGAGGTATAATGCTTGAAATAAAATGAGATGCTAGGATTAAAACCTGGGAAGGCTCCTGGGAAAAACGACATATAATGAGGGAAATCAAAAAATTTATCATATGCTTCTCTTGTCTTGTTTATATGGTAGGTTCTTTGGTAGAGTGAGCAAGTTCTCATCCTTCTTAAGAACTTGATACATCATTCTTATTAATGTTTTGTTGGTTGGTTTAAAACACCTAAGGTTTGGGATGTGAGAGTATGACATTCTTGTATCTTTGGGTTAGGGTAATCTAGGAATAAAATGTTGGATATTTTGGAAAATTGCATGCTATGTATACTCTCAGATTTTTAGTTCTTGTTGTTTACTCGAGGATGAGTTAAGGTATAAGTGTGGGGAATTTGATGAGACGTTAAATGTATTTTTTATAGCATTTAACATATCTTTTTCAATGCTTTTGTTAGTGTACTTTTAGATTTATATAGGTTTTGCGTAATAGGGAGTTAGAACCGGCATCTTTGGTTTTCTTATGAAAAATCTCTATTTTGTGAGCAAATTGTGAATCTAACAAGATTTTAATCTTTTGAGTATTTAGATCCCTTTTTGTGAACTTTAAAATGTAGATTACTTATAGGTGAATGTCATCCACAAGAATGATAGTAGATTGAAAGCTAATTGCAAGATTGAAAGAAGAATGAAGGGCACGTGCATGCTTCGTGTCATGAAGGAGAGAACGAAAGCAAGCATTTCACCCCTCTAAATATGTGAAACCATGAGCAGATTAATTATTCGGTGATCAACTAACTCACCAACTTAACAATTCAATTGCCTTCGGCTCTCCAAACACCAGTCCTCCTAGTTGGTGATTATCCTCAATTATTTTTAAAATGAGTGTTTTCATTGCCCTGTCACGAAATGGATCAAAAAGTGATTATCGCTTGTTATACTATGCTTATTGATTTAAATATATTTTCCGGAGATTTTAGACTATGCATGCAATATTATGTTAATGATGTGTTTATTATTTTTAATTATTTTGTTTTCATAATAATTAAATACCGCGTGTATTTTATCGCACCTTGCTTAATTCTTGTGATACTGTGTGCACTTAGGTATTGTGATGTCATATTATCGCATGTCATACTATACTTATTTATTTAATTGTGTTATATGAAAATTTTAGACTATGCTAATATGTTAATATTGTGTTTATTATTGTTAATTATTATATTTTCATAATAAATAAATACGACGTGTACTTTATCACACTGTATTTAACTATTGTGATAGTGTGTGGACCTAGGTATTTTGATGTCATGTTATCGATGTCATACAATACTTATTTATTTGAATGCCTTATATGAAAATTTTAGACTATGCATAAGATATTATGTGTATATTTTATTACATCGTGTTTAATTATTGTGATATTACATGGACTAAATTATTGTGACATTATATGTGAATTACTGGTTTGTACTTTATCATGCTGTGTCAAACATGATTGTGTGCTACTTGATTATTTGATGCGATAGTAGTTTGATCTTGACCGATGAGACCGTAAGATCGATCGACTACTTGGTATGCTTGATCTAAATTGACGAGACTGTTTGATCCATCGTCTACAAATGGAAATTTTGTTACGCTTGATCTAAATCAACGGGATCCTACGATCGATCGGCTGCTCGTTATGCTTGATCTAAATCGACAGGAATGTTCGATTGATCACCCACTTGTGAAAATTTTGTATGTCTGATCTAAATCTATGGGACTATAGAATCGATCTGCTAGTTGGTATTCTTGATCTAAATCGCCTGACCGTATGATCCATTGGCCACTCGTGGAGTTTTGGTATGCTAGCATAACCATCTGTTTTTATGATACTTGCTCGTAACTGAACATATTGGGCATGGTTGACGAGTATGAGTTTCTTAACCAGATAGCCTTTGGGCACCACTGAAGGGTTTATGTGCTGATGTCAGTCACAATTGCCATATAAGAACTTAACTGTGTCCTGACATAAACTACCGTATCCTTTTACTATGTGCTAAGATTTATGTGATCAATAAATTTTACTTGGTAAAATTTGGTAATGGAACCTCACTAAAAATAAGTTTACCATAGTTTAAACAATCCTAACAGGTGTAGCCGGACAGTTAGAGAGAAGTACAGCGACTCCTTTACTTCTTTTGAGAAAGGATCTTGGCCAAACCATTTTGGAACATTTTGTCATATGTATTTAAAATGATTGGCATAAAACTTTCATTGTAATAGTAAGTTAGATTTTGTATTTCTAAAACCGCTTCCTCATAATATGTATTTACTCGTTAATACATATAAATAATCCAATCAGTTGGATTCTTGGTAACATGCCTAAGTCCCACTTGATACTTGCATTGAATAAATTGGTTGTAAATTTGGGGTGCTACAGATATGGTACCAGAGCCTTCTAAAATAGAGTAAAGAGAAATCAAAACTTATCTTAAATAAAATACTCCAGAGAAACTTGTAAATCTTTATTGACAAATCCTTTTGGCTCCAGTTTGGTCAAGCCTATTGAACTAACTTTTTTCCTGTAGTTCTAATGGAAGAAGAATGAGATAGAAGCTTGAACCCGTTAACTAGACGATAGCCTTCACCCGGTGATATGGAGTTGTTTGCAGGTCAAGTTACCGAAATACTAAAGTGGATGATCAAAAGGGAAAACCAATCTTTATTTCCTTTAAGGAATCGAGGTTAGAGACCAGCTACAGAAGATATGGCCTTAGAGCAGTCCAAACGTTTCATTCTCCCAAGTACAATGGCGGCCCAGGTGAAGAAGTTGCTGAAAAGGGGATCGAAACAATGACTCGAACCTTTCAATCCTTAAGATATATAGATGACAGAAAGGTGAGTTTTTCTATATTTTAGTTCAAAGGAGCCACCTAGGATTGGTGGAAAATAATACAAAGAAAGTGGGAAATGGAAGAAACCCCGCGAACTTGGGAAAATTTTGAGAAGGGGCTTAAGATGAATGACATTCCACCTTTAGTCGTGGAAAGGAAAGAGGCGGAATTTAGAAACTTGAAGCATGGTACAATGAGCATGGAAGAGTATGAAACAATGTTTTTTAGACTCTCTATGTTTGCGGAGAAACCACTCTCCACATATGATGAGAGAAAAAGAAGGATCACCCAAGTATTAAGGTTGGAATTTAGGGACGCCTTAGCCCCCACGTATCAAAGTATCAATGTTTCAACCGTTGAATCGGTTTGCAGAGTTGAGGAAACCAAGAATTTCTTTTGTTCCATGCACCAGGCAAGACAGGCAAACATAGATCTCAATCGATATATAACTCTGGTACGTAGGGTTTAAAATCTAGGGTAGACATGACCACTAGATGGGATGAACTCCGACTATGAACCATGCCCTGTGAACTTAGTATTAATAGTTGTCCAAGGGAAGCACCTCTAGTTTGTTACACGTACTGAAGAAAAGTGAACCATGAGAAAATGTATTGTTGGAAAAAGGAAAATAATTGTATATGATGGGGGAGTTTTGAGCACATAAAGTTTGAATTGAATGTTCATTGTCCAAACCTGGATCCTCATCTCAACTATATGGATCATAGGGTTCGGTGCTAAAACCTACCCGAAAAAGGGGATCCGGCTGGAGCAACAAGCCGAATGTGTAAGCTCGGGTTCACGCATTGGTGGATAATGAGACCCCCATTTTGACCGAGGTAATTGAAGGTACCCTCTCTATCTTGGGTAGACTAGCTAAGGTCTTGATTAATCATGGTGCTTCTCACTCATTTTCTTGCTCTTTGTTTCTTTAAATAGTGAAAGATAAGATAGAAAACTTACCTTATAAGTTAGAAGTCAGTACTCCCACAAACAATGTTAAAATCCTAACTGGCAGTGTTTGTAGAAATTGTGGGGTAAATTTAGGCTGCTAGGAATTACCAATAGAATCAATTGCACTATCCTTAAAAGGATACAAAGTTATACTTAGCATGGAGTGAATTTCTAGAAATAATTCCCAGTAAAATTTTCATACGACGGAAGTTAAGCTATGTCAACCGAGGGAATCCATGATTGAATTAGACATAGGAAGAAAGAGATTCTCCCCATTACTGGTTGCTGGCGTCAATGCTTAAAGGATGATTTACAAGGGGACAACCAAAATATTAGCTTATATAATAAATAATCCAACAGACTAGCTGAGAGGAGAGGATATGATCTAGTACTAGAAGTTACGCCTGTTTCTCGAACCCTTATCGTATGTTGCCACTGGAGCTGCAAGAGTTGAAACTACAAGTTGAGAATTTGTTAACCCGGAGGTTCATTAAAATGAGTACATCACCCTGTCGAGCTGCAATGTTGTTTGTTAATAAGTAAGGTGGATTTCTACGTATGTTGTATCGATTACAGATCCCTAGTGTTTTTTGTTAAGAAGAAAGATAACGCTACTAAATTATTCCCAATTGCCTCAATTTCTCCACCGCTGAAACTTGCTTCAAAAACATCAGCGACATTCTCCCTACGCTACTCCTTCAAGCCCTACCTTCAACCGCAATAGACCCTGATCCTTTCTGGTTTGATCTGCGGCACCATCTCCATTAACTCTTTCGGGCTTCTTGATGTTGGTATTGTGGTTCAAGTGTGCTAATACAGTGATGGCCGTGTGCTCAAGGATGGCGGCACAATTGTGTCGTTGAAGGTGGTTGATTGTTCAACGACAGTGGTGATTGCCAGTTGTTCAGTGGTGCTTTGGTGCTTTAGAACTTGGTTAGGGATAAAGAAGAGGCATAATTATAATTTTGTAATTCCACCTTTTGCCTCAACATGAGCCAAATATTTTCCTTCCTGGTCCCAGCGCCTAAATGCGCGTCCCAAAAGGGGATCGACCCCTTTGGCGGGGATAGAGGGAGTATGTATTTTAAGTTTGCTTTGAAAAAGAAAAGATCTTATGAAAAAAATGTACCACAACAGTTTTTTTAGCACTCAATTAATTCTGAAAGTTTACTTTTATTAAAAAACCATTTTTCTACTCCCTCTGTGCTAGATGAATCTGCACATTTTAATTTTTTTGTATATCGTAAAAAATACAATTAAAATTTCAGTAATGTCCTTAAATATTTTTTGAAATTTACACGGGCCCATCCCATCACAGCCTATCCTACCCCTAAATATAAGTTTTTCATCTTAATTTCATAACTTCATCACAACAACAAAACTTCCCCTCTTTCTCCTTACCATGCCCTCTTCTCCTTCCTCCTTCCTTCTCCTTCCTCCGTCCTTCTCCTTCCTCCGTCCTTCTCCTTCCTCCAACTTCTTCCTCTAATTTTATCGAAAACGGCGACTGTAGGCACGACATGAGGACCTTGTCACTCTTTTCGCTGAAGAAGTCAAAAAGATCACTTCAGCATCGAATGGGACGGGTTTTTCAGATATGTTTTTGTTGGATTTACGGATATGGTTTTTGATTGTGTTGGGAGTAGAGAGAGTGATGAGAAGGCCCTTGGAAGCGAGAATCTTGCCAACTCGAAGAATAGGATTCATGTGGTTGATTTTTGCCTAGCCAGAAGAGGAGAATCTTGCTATCTCGTAGTCAAACAAAAACCCTTTCTTTTTTCTCGGTTAGACCCTGCTTCTTTTTGCCCTAATGTTTAGTTTTGGATTCTTTTCGTTTAAGGGGTTTGCTGGTTTCTGGGGTGTTTAGGTGTTAGTGCCGGGTGTGGTTTTGTGTGGGTCAAAGAAAGCAGGGACGACAGTTGGGTGGTGCTGAGAAGAAGAGGGATGTTGAAATTTTTATTATGCTCATCCATTCAAACGCATAATGAAATTTTTGCACAAGCCATAATAATGGAACTCCGAGGAAAAGAGGGGATTTGAACCCATATTGCACCTGCCCGTGGACATGAGCTTGGCCTCTTGGGTAAGCCTAAGTGGTTGATATCTAATACTCCCTCATTTCCATCTCTATTTGCACTATTTCCTTTTTGGGACTTCCCAGCTGAATTACAATATTTCCATTTTAGGAAATATTTATCAAGCAAAAGACATAACTGTCCTTGGAATTTTATCCCATTTCCCCAACTTCTTTCATCTCCGACCCCCTATTCTTCTCCACTGGTCCCATTTTTTCATCCAACCTCCTACTCTCCTCTTCCATCTCCATCGTTCTCTCCACCATCTCCGCTTTTCTCTCCACCATCTCCGTTCTCAACTGTCTTTGCTCTCCGCTATCTTCTCTTTCTCCACCATCTCCGTCATCTTCATTCTCTGCTGTCTCTGTTCCTCGCCATCTTGTCTTTCTCCGCCATCTCCTACTTCTCCACCATCTCCGCCGATCTCTCTCTGCCATTTTCGCCTTCTCCAACCCATTTCTAAACCCACTTTTCAACCCTAGTTTCTAAACATAAATCTAGAATCTGTCATCCCCCCTTAGATTTCTTCACCATTTCTGTTCTCTCCGCTCTCTTCTCCCCAACGATGAGCTCAACGAGTGGTGGGTGGTGGATGGTGGGTGTCCAGAATCCTCCGACGTTTCCTCATATTTTTCTCCACAGTTTCTGCTATCTCCACTCTATTCTCCCTGACGATGAGTTTAACGAGTGGTGGGTGGTGGTGATGGATGGTGGATGGTGGGTGGTCTGTGATCGGTGATGGAGAAGGGGAAGGAAGAAGGTAATGCGAGTATTTTACGTGAATGTAATTTTGACTCTCTCTTTCTCTTGTTGCAAAAGCAGGTGGGATAGATGGAGTAATTAGTATGCTTAAATTAAGAGTGATTCGCAATACCAAAAATGAGTTATTTTTTTATTCATAATTGTTTTAGCAACATATAGCTGTCGTTTCCAGCCTAGTACAACCAACCTCGATCCACAGCGAAATGACTGAAAATATATTGGTAATCTGGATTGACTCTTGACTTCGAGATTACATTAATTCAATTGGCTTAGCAAATGATGCAATACATTGACTGTACATGTGATTGATGAAATGAATGAGGTGAAGTTGGTATAGGATATTTATGAACCTCCTTTGTGTTTATTAAACTATTAATATTATATGATTTGTGCAACACATTATAATATGGTCTTCTGAAACAGAAAGTAATTGGAAAGGATAAAAAATTACAACTATAGAAGGCTTTCTTGACCCTATTTAGGACCACATATCGTTGTAGATGAAGAGTACAACATAAAGCATAATTAATCTAATTAGAAAACCTATAAATAATGATCAGCGGTTGATGAATGTAAATCTAGTGGTGATTCTTCCAGTATATCAGTTGTATTAATTTAAAACTTTGAGGTTTATCTGTAAAACCTGGCATCATACGCATCATGTTGCCTATTCATTTCTAAAATGGATTGAAGTTTATAATATTATGATTTTGGGAGGATTACATCCCAAACCACCACTACCACCACACCCTCCGAAAATATAAGGGATTATTTCATAGCTTCCTTCAGTGCAAGAAATAAAAGGTCAGAATAAATCAATTTGTTGATTAAATTTGATTTTATCTTGTTGACTAGTTTAGAATTATATTAGAACTAGTTTACCTTTATACTTTGTACTCTCTATTTATTCTCTTCATGATCAATAATAATGATTACGAGAAAATATTCTTTGATGGTATCAGAGCCGGATTTTGATCCTAAACTCTAAACTCTTATTTATTTATTTTTCCGTTTGGTCGCCTTCCTCCTTTCTCTTTTTCCGACCAAACCACCACCCGTTTCCGTCCAATTTCGGGCTAGATCAGGCAACTCTGGCCAACTTCTGGCATCATTCTGTTCTACCTAGCGAGCTCAAGTTTTCGGCGTGTTCCAGTGCTTTCTTCGTCAATTCCCGGTGAGCTTTGCTTTTATCGGTGGCGGCTTTCATTTGCACAACTCTAATCTTTGGCGCCAGACATCTCTCCCATCAGTCCTTAGTGCGAATCAAATGCTAATCCATCGGCGTTCAGTTCCGGTCTTCAGCGTCGGTCTTCCATCGCTGGTCTAAGCGGTAACTCAAAGCTGTTCTCCTCAAGGTCTCCGGTCAAAGGCGTGCTCTTCAGCGGCTTCTCTCGAAGTCTTCGGCATGCTGTTCTTCTTAGTTTCAAACCAGTAGCATTCAGCACGTCAAATCTAGCGCGTGACTACACGCGCGTTGCAGGGTTTCCAGCGTGTGACACGCACACGTCGCAGGGTTTCCAGCATGTGACTTCATGCACGTCTCAGGTGTTCAACGCGTTATCACACGCGCTAGCAGGTTTCAAGCCCCTCTTTGCAACGCAGCTCAGCCTCTCTGCACAAATTTGTTCCCATTTTCTCACCGTGCGCATTATGGGTCATTCTGGTGGTCTTTCGAAGTTAAAATGGAATGGCTTCAAGTGGATTTTGGATTCTGGCGCCAGAAAACACATGGCATCGTCTCTCGCTGCAGTTGATCATGTGACACCATATAATGGTTATGCCCATGTCCATGTTGGTAATGGTTCTCAACTCCCCATTACTCATTTTGGTGATTATCGAATTTCAAATTCTTTGCCTCTTTTTGATGTTCTTATTGTGCCTGATATCACTTAAAAAAATCTTTCAATTTGCAAATTAACCCAAGATTTAAATTTCGTTGTCTGCTTTGATGATCGCTCATTTATTATTTGGGATAAAATCAAAAGTGAAACCTTGGGTCACAGTCATAGTGAAAATGGACTTTATGTTTTAGACAATGATGCATCTCCTTTACTGTCTACTTTGGAGTCTAATTAGTCGCATGCATGTTTTGCAATCTGGCATGCTCGACTTGGTCATGTTCCACATTCCGTTATTGCTGGTTTGCGTGCTTCTGGATCCTTAGCTGTCTAATCGATTTTTCCTAAACCCACCCTTTGTGAAACATGTGAAAAGGCTAAAGGGGAACGTTTATCTTTTCATTCAAATGATAAACGTGCTGCTAGGGTACTTAATCTGGTTCATTGTGATTTATGGGGATCTTCTTCTATTTTATCTGCTGATGGTTTCTCCTACTATGCCATTTTCATTAATAATCCTTCCCGACTCTCGTGGTTTTATCCAATGCACCGTAAGTCTGATTTCTGGGATGTTTATCGCCAATTTGAGGTTTTTGTGAAGAACCAGTTCTCGTCCACCATTAAGGTGTTTCAGAGTGACGGAGGGACTGAGTTCGTAAATAGTCTCTTACGCTCTCACTTTCAGAAAAAGGGCATTCATTATTAGATTTCTTATCCATATACTCTGGAGTAGAATGGTCGGGCTGAGCGCAAACTCCACCAAATTACTTAGATGGGTTTTTCTTTGTTGTATCACTCTCAAGTCTCTCTCTCCCACTGGCCTGATGTCTTTGCTGTAACCACTTATACCATCAATCGGTTGCCTACTCCTGTTCTCGGCTGGCGATCACCATATGAAGTTCTTAATGGTCAGGTACCCATACATACCAATTTTCATGCTTTTGGTTGTCGGGTCTTCCCGTTCGTTCACCCGTTTGCCAACCACAAGCTGTCTTCTCGCAGTATTCCGTGTGTTTTTATTGGCTACAGTTCGCAGTATAAAGGCTTTTTGTGCTTTGATCGCACTACTGGCAGAATCTTTATAATTCGAAATGCTCGTTTTAATGATATGTGCTTTCCATTCTCCCCATCCATTCCTTCGGTGAATGGTTCTCCACCTTCAGTGTTAGATGTTTATGCCTTTGTTGATCTTGATCCTGATTCGGCACCTCTTTTGCCTCCAGTTGCTCCTTTGCCGATTACATCTCCTTCAGCCCCTTGCTCCATTTGTACCACAGATTCTCCACCAGCACTACGACAAGATCCTTCTACCTCTCCGCCAATCAGTATGCCTGCTTAGTCTCCGCCCAGCTCGGCTGATTTTTCTCCAGTCATCACGGTTGGTTATACTCCTTCGGTCTCTCCACCTCAAACTTGTACTCATCGCATGGTCACCCGATCGGTGACTAGAGCTATTTAAAGGAAAAATTACTCAGATATTCTCGCTCATGGTCTTACTTCTGCCTTTCTTACTCAGTTTGATCCGATGGATTATCGCACTGCTCTTCAGGATCTGGCTTGGATTACCGCCATGGATGACGAGATGGGGATTCTTCGTGGTCAGCTCACTTGGGATTTGGTGCCTCGCCTTTCAGACGCTAACATTGTTGGCTTCAAATGGGTTTATCGGCTGAAGTATCGACCAGATGGTACTGTTGAGTGTCATAAGGCTTGAATTGTGGCACAAGGTTTCTCGCAGATTCCAAGTTTTGATTTTGATCACACTTTCATTCCAGTGGTCAAGGCCTCCACTTTTCGGACAGTTCTTCCTATTTCCACCATGCGATCCTAGCCTCTTCATCAGCTAGATGTCAAGAACATGTTTCTTAATTGTGTTCTCGATGCTCCGGTATTTATGAAGCAAACAGTTGGTTACAGGGATCTCGTTCATCCAGATTATGTTTTTTCATTTTCGAAAGGCCATTTATGGCCTTAAGCAAGCTCCTCGAGCATGGTTCCAGCGTTTAAACTCTTATTTGACTCAGCTTGGTTTTAAGTGCAGCTCCGTCGACAATTCATTGTTCGTTCTCTCGAGGGTTTCCTCATTGCTTTATCTTCTGGTATATGTGGATAACATCATCCGCACAGGGAACGTGGGAGGTCGTTGCCGTACCTCTCAAAGATACTATTTTATGCCCTTTTTGCTTACTAACTACAACTAAGTTGATAGTGGCAAGTCGGGGTCATCCACAGAGATAGGGGATATTCCCAAGTGTTTGCTCATACGATGCTAAATATTACGC
>JAULKM010115235.1:0-22070 GCA_032355605.1 Rubia tinctorum | reverse complement strand
CATATTCTAGAGATGTTCTAGAACCTACTCTAGAATCTTCCAAATTTCTCAAGACGTCTTTGGACTTCTTCTAGATAATGGGCCACTAAGAAGTCATTTGGGCTAACTCAAAATCAAGTTTACTTTTCAACAAATCTCATGATGAAATATTCCTCCACATTATAGTATAATACTAATAGAGTTCCGAAATACCAATATTGAATCATAAAGGGTTTATCATTTTATTGTCATTTCTCCATCTAATACATACATTGTCAATGCACTTTTCCAGATATTCAGCTCCGATTCAACATCCTTCATTTAAATTTCCATTCAATTTCTCTATTTACAAAAATAGGGGGAATATAATAAATTTTCAGTCCATTCACATAAACCCCTGTTATCCTTAATCATACAGACCCACATTTTCCCAATTTCTATTGTTTTACTGACAATATCAAGTAGCTTACTTACCTAAGTACTGATGGTTTCTTCATCTGCATCTTCATTTTCTGCTTCCTCCAGTTTCTCATCCAGCTAAGCTTTGTTGTTTGTTCCTTTCTCAGTTCCTCTCATGTCCCGATCCCAATATACCAATGGAAAGTTTACCTCCTTTTTGTCCAACCTCGCCCTCGCTTCATCGTCCCGACAATTTTACACCTTTAGTGCATGAAAATTGCATAAAAGGCAAGAAAAAACTAATGTAATGTGCTCATATGTTAAAAATATCATATATAAGAGAGAGTTCTTATTTTCATTTGGTGTTTGAACATAATAATTTTTTTTCCTTTATATTATAGACTCATTTAAATTACTTCATTGAATTTCTTGATTATTTTTTAATCTCATTTTCGGACACAAAGAGACTCAAACTGATATCCTCTAGCGTGTCTACCAATTTAAACATAGAATATTGTCTTAAAATTATGAAAATAATATACGATTATAAAATGACTAAATTTAATGCTTATATTTAGCCTATACTATATTTCCCCCTCAAAGGTTTAATTTTGTAGTAAATATCCATTTAAAAAGTGTGTTGAGATTTGTTATTTTCACTTAGGCAGGGTTTGAACTCAATACTTTTGTTTTTTTTAATAGTAGATAGACTCAGTTACATTATGTTATTGAATTTTTAAAATAAATAAATTTGATTATGATTTTGGGATGCAAGGAGAATGGAACAGGGATGCTCTAGCAATGTTTCCTAAGAGCAGTGAGTCTACCAATTTCACCATAGCAGCTTGTCTACAACTTATAATAATATTATTATAAAAACCATCAAGATTATATTACTAAATAAATTATACACTATACTAAATACTTTTTTTCTAGAAATTTTTTACAGTTCTAATTATAAATCCATTTAAAAAAAAGTTGAGAGTTCATTATTTTTAATTTGGGGTTAAACTCAGAGTTTTCTTTCCAATATTTTACTAACTCATGTATGTTATTTTATTGAATTGCTTAGTTGTATTTCTTCCTAATCTCATTTTGGGATGTAAGGAGGCTGAAAGGAGATACTCTAGTCTGCTTCTTAAGAGCGGCGTATCTTCCAATTTTACCATATAAGGTTGTCTTGAACTTATAATAATCTATGAGTAAATGATTGTTCAGATTGAATAAATAAATACAGTATGTTATGTATATTTTTTTAAAACATTTACATTTCTCAATATGAATCTATTTAAAAAACTTTTGAAATTCAAAACCATATATGATGAAGATGAATGGGAATCCATCCAACTCTCATATAAATCCCACCCTCCATTTCACATGATTTTTTTTGCTTCAAATGTTATAGTTTAGACCTTAATATTTGTTAGTGTCTTTGGGTAAATGAGATTTGCCAATCTCATTTTATAAAGATCATTCAAACTATAGGCCTTTGGACAATCACAAATGCTATTCTCGAGAGTTAATTATAGTACTCATTTCAGTTTTGAACTTAATAATTTTCTCTCCTAAACATTACAAACTCACTTAATTTACTTTATTGAAATAAATTTTTTTGAATTTCATTTTGGGATGCAAGGAGACTCAAATTGAGGTGCTCTAGCATTATTTCCTTAGAGTAGTGTGTTTACCTAAATTTATGATAAGAAAATCATTGAGATTGAATGGAAAATTTTAGTATGCTATATGTATTTTAAGAAAAAAATTTATAAACCTAAATTAAGAACCCATTCAAAAAACGAATTGAGGGTTCGCTTACTTCATTTGGGATTTTGGGGTTTTCGTGTATTCAATATTTTTATGCTTGAGATATTGAAATTTAAAAGATCTACCTGAATCAAGTGAAAGTGCCACGAATAATTATCACCACATTTACCATGGATTTGTAACTCGATTATGGGATGAAAACATGAAAGTTATGGAGATGAAACATAAATTTATGCCAACCAGGCCCAAATGCTTCTCCGACTCCCTCGTTCTTAGTATGCCAACTAGTATTGAGAAAAACATTAAGCTAATAACCTGAGCAATATGATCGATGTTGATTTAAACAATAAGGTTAAGAGATCAAGGAAGTTAATATCAAGAGATAATGGATGCTTAAGAAAAATTGTAACTGAATGTATTATTATAAGAATCTTCAAATTGAATTGACTACTGAGGTGGATAAATTTTTTTATTGGTCTACATTTTCTCCCAAAATTGGTCAAACTGTGGCATAATCATGAGGTTTCCTTTGGCCACTTCAGAATTTGTTAAATTATTTTGATCCTGTCCCTAATGCTTGGTTACCAGTTTGTCACTCACAAGCTTGAAATCATCCATAAAAAATTATTCACAGATTTTTTAAACTCCAATTGGTGGAAGAACATCAAATCAGTCAAATTGTGCAATCCATTATTAACTTATGCATACTCTTGGATTTAAAATCAATATATAAAAAGAAATTTTACCTGATTCTTTTCTTTGTTTGATGGTAAAGGCTGCCTAATTTACAATATTGTTGATCTAGTTTCTTCCCTCCGCAATTAGTGCATATTGTGATTATATTTCATGCAAATTAACTACAGATTGTGTGCAAAATTTTTGTTCATTAGATTTTGTTTTGATTCTTTCAACACTAGCTCGGTGATCTGCTTAGTTTTTTAGATTTTGAAATCCAACCAAGTCCGATAATACTTAAATATTATAAAAGCGTAAAAAAAAGGCTCAAGCTCATTTGAGTTTACACTAAAAATATTATTATTATATTTTAATTGGGGAGTTTTTGAGCATATTTTGTGCAGTTTTTGAGTAGATTTTGTGAAAAATCTCCTTGTTATTCGCGGTGTACTTGATCAGCCTCATAATCGTGTACCCAAAACCATTTGGTACAACCACAACAATTTTTATTCAAGTATCCTCATTTCCGTACTCCTTCATCACCCACATCGAAGCTGGAATCGGGTTCAAAGAAAGAACCTAAATCGGGTTCGAAGAAAAAACCTGGTTGTCGAAGAACGCATACACTATGCAAAGAAAACCACCCAACTCCCCCAAAGCCCAGTCGTATTGTTTGCACAATTAGGTTGTCGTATAATTCTATACTCGTTGGATCTAAGATAATTGGCTCTATTTAGTCGTTGGTATCAACCAATTTAGAGAAAACTCAGCAAAAACTGCAGCAAAGGCGCCATTTTTAAATAAATTAGTATCCGAAAAATCATGGTAGGAAAATCATTGAGTGCTCCAAGAATTTTTTTTCGAACTATTAGTTTTTACTTCACATAAGGGCGGATTTTATTGAAAATGAAGAAGAACAATATTTGAGTGATCACTATCTTGACTACATTGTAGTCCTTGCTCAAACGGTTGTACACCAAACCCATAATGAAAGTTCCCCGGAAATCCAATAACATGTTCCTAGCTGGAGTTTTAGATATTTGGTGGGATTATTGAATCCAAAGATTTCATATAATTAACCTATTCTTCATGTAATTGATGCAAACCAGGTCGTTGCAGGAGCCAACAAGATTTCTTTAAGTTAATGGGGCGGAATTGGTTTGAATAAATAAGCTTTTAAGGATGATTTAGAATATGGAGTAGTTTAATTTCAAAGTTTTAAGTTAATCTATTTTATATAAAGGTATACTTTGATAAGGTCTTTAGCTGCATATTATTGTCGGCAGTAAAAATTTGATTTATTAAAAGTTGGGGAATTCGATAGTATATTTGAGTAGATTTTGTGCACATCATGTTCGTATCTTGTGCATGTGGGTATGTGAATGATCTTGAATTTTTTTTCTTGAAGTGTTTTTATCATAAAAAGTTGAAGCATTTGAGGGCTCCGGTAGAACCTGTATCTCATTTGACAAAGGAGGATAGATGGTGTTCAACCTTCATGAAGATTTACATCCTTGAAGTATGCATGAGAAATTAATGAATCAATAGAATATGGTTCTTTACCAGGGTCTCCGAAAACAACAAAGTTAAGAAAATAAAGGTTGGCATTGATTCTTGCAAAGATTGTCCGGGATGAGATTATTGGTTGTAGTGAGAAAGTTTAGGACATTCTTTCATTGGTGGATATGCTAAGAAAATGTTGTTATTCTCTTGTGATTATATTGTGTGATCAAAGAGTTCCAACATTGTAGATGTCATAAAGTTAAATTTAAATACCTACTGCCTTCGTCCCATAATTATTGGCTTATTTACTTTTCACGGTATTCAATGATCACGTTTGACTGTCAATATCTCTAACTATACATATAACAATTTCTCATAAAAATGATATTTAGAAAATAAATGTTAAGATGAATCTAACAATATTATGTATAGATTAATATATATTAGGGTCAAAGTTTATCAAGTTTGACTTTGAATAAGCAAATAGGCCAATAATAATGGGGCGAAGGGAGTGTTATACATTTATAAAAGTTTGATGAATTACAATTGTTACTTTTTAATGTTAATTTTAGAAAATAAAATAATGTTCATTCCTTTTCACAATAACATAATATAACAAACAAAAAATATTATTTAATTAAATATAGTAGCCATTTAAGTGGAAAATGTGTATTTATAACATAATATTATGTTGTAATTGCTTGCATTTAGAATGAGATCAAATGTTCCACATAAAAATGAAGGTGAAATCTAAAGACTCTTTGATGGCAGAAACGTCGTTGTAACAAATATTTTCAACAACTAAAATACACACTAGTGGTAAACATTTGTTTATAAGGTGATAATTCTAGTAGTGGGCGTAATCCCTAGATGTTTACCATTTCTCAATGTTATATCACTGACAATAACTATTGGGTTCACTAGTGTTTGGGATAGTTGCTTTTCTGAATCTTTTGTCTCCAACTTGCTAATTGCCTGAGATATTTGCACAACCAGATACCCGATATTTTGAATACTCGATTTTGTTTTTTTTTGGAATAATTTCCTCTCCTACTGGAACTGCATCTAGATCTGAGAAAGAAACTTGACCATATCTTCAATGGACGTATATGAGTTTGGATTTGGTACTCGCGACCTTGGATTGAATGGTGGTCTTGTTTAGGTAGTTGCTGAAATTGTTGGTTGTGCATATATTATTAATTTCACATCACAGATTAGGATGATCCCCTTATTTAGGATTGTGGGTGCTCGAGAAAGGATCCTATACTGGCCTTTGAAGTGATTAAAACCACATACAACATTCATTCCAGCATTAGGATCTTAAAATTGTGGACAAGTATCTGTAGGATATTACACATCAGCACAAATTCCACGTGCCTTGACTTTTTGAGGGGTTCCTTGCATCAAGAACTTCCTCATCAAACTTTCAACTTAGCCAAATCAGATTATGTAATCGGTGTTGAAGAATAAAAATCACTAGTTCCACAAGAACCAAACCTTCTACTAAATTTTCTAAACCCTTCTCAAAATTTTGAAAACATTTTGTAGGCTTCATTTGAGAATGTTACCTCCAAGAGCGGTTGATATGAATCTCTTTTTGAAGACTATGCATTTCAGAATATTGGATCTTTGTCTAAACTAGGGATTTCACCCAAAACCTAGTATACACGCATGAAATTCAAGCGTCTAGCCCACATGGTACACTCATTCCAACTTTCTCTCTAAATAGTCCACAGGTTTAGTTCACAAGGTTGTTGTTACTTAATTAACCCGCAAGATTAAGCAACAATGAAGGTGCTCGCAAGCAATGAGTATAACTCAAAATTATTAATATTTTATTGACAAAAGTGTGTCAAAATTCTCGGCCATCCCCTCTATTTTTTAGGATAATCTCGAGCTACAAACATTAAATATAATTGGAAGCTAAATCAACTTATGGCAGTTTTAAGAAGCTAAAACCATATTCCACTAGAACTTCTGAAAATACTCTAATTCGGTCGTGTCTTGTAGAATTAGACTAGAAAAATATATCCTTATCTAATCTTACCAAATCTAATTTTAATAAGAATAAAAGACAATTTTCGAAAACCCTAATGGGATGAGTTTGAAAATATTAATTCTTCAAAAGCCCATATGGCCGAGTTATTGGACTGAAGTAAAATAATGTTACAATAGTTTACAATGATCACACTACCTCATTAAAAAAACCAAGTTAGAATAAGTGTAAAGTGTTCTTCACGACGTCTTTAGTTAATCGACAAGCTTGAATAATTAATCCAAGCCCTTGTCGACCTATTCTTGAATTCTTCATCATGAGGTTGATCCATCAAAGAATTCAATGTTGCATCCCTAAGCTTTGTTCTTGACCTTGTCATCGGTCCATCCATGTCACTTAGAAGATTCTGAACATATCCCTTGAATGTTTGATCAAGTCTTGGAATGTCTTCATTTATAGTAGCAGTCGTCTTGGGATCTCCATCATTCCCTCCGTGGTCGAAAGGTTTTGTCCTTGAAACTAAATCATCTTCAAAGGTAAATGGAGATAAATCAGCAACATTGAAAGTAGTACTAACACCATAATCGCCGGGTAGATCAATCTTGTAGGCATAATCATTCACACGTTCTAACACATGAAAAGGACCATCACCACGCGGAGTTAGATTAGATTTCCGGGTATGTGGAAACCTCTCCTTCTGCAAATGCAACCAAACACAATTGCCCCTCCTTGAATTGAACAATTCGACATCTAGGGTTTAAACGTGCAGCATTCCAAGCATTTGTCCTTTTAATCCTCAATTGCACTTTCTCATGCAATCTCTTAACGAAATAAGCCTTCTTTTCTCCATCCATATTACACACTTGCTTAAAATTCAAAGGAAGTATATCAAGAGGTGTAGTAGGTAAAAAAAACATTAAAAATTCAAATGGGGGTAAAGAAGTAGTAGAATGAACAGTGCGATTATAAGTAAACTCTGTAATCGGAATGCACGCTTCCCAATTCTTCAAATTCTTTTGGACCAAATCACGAAAAAGTGCCCATAGAGTGCAGTTTGTAACCTCTATTTGACCATCAGTTTGAGGATGGGTTTTCGTAGAAAATAGCAATTTTGTCCCTAACTTGCACCACAAGGTATTCTAAAAGTAGGACACAAATTTTACATCCCTATCTAATACATTTGACGCAGGGATGCCATGTAGGTGAACCATTTCTTTGAAAAACAAATCTACGACATGTTTTGTGTAAACTATCTTCCTACAAGGAATAAAATGTGCCGACTTCAAAAAGCGATCAACAACCTCAAAGATAGATTCATTACCTGCTTGGGATCGTGGTAATCTGATAACAAAATCCATAGAAATATCAACCTAGGGATGTGTAGGAACATGTAAAGGAGTATATAGACATGCGGCTTAGTATTAGACTTAGCCTTCAAACAATCAATACGATTCCTACAAATCCTATCAACATAAATACGCATTTTCAGGCAATAACAACATTCCTTTAGCAAATTATAGGTTTTTAATGGACCAAAATGTCCCATTAAACCACCTGAATGAGCTTCTCTAACAAGTAGTTCACGCATAGAACATTGAGGAGTACACAACCTATTATTCATAAACAAGAATCCATCATGGCAAACATATTTCTCATAAGAACCATTTTCACATGCAGCATAGACAGATGAAAAATCAGGATCAGTAGCATATAAATCTCGCACAAAAGATAATACAAAAATGACACATTCCAATCGTGTAAGTAATACATGTCTACAAATCAAAGCATCAGTAAACCCTGATGTTCAATAACCGAACCCGAAATCAAGCCAATCTGATGTTCAATCCCACTCAAGGGAGGGAGGCTATGCGGAAATGTTTTCGGAAAGACATCCTCAAAACCCTGCAACATCTCAGCAAACTTTGGAGGAACATGCACAGGTATATCTTCATTGGCTAAATAAATTTCTTTAAAATGTAGAATCCATATATGCGAATGATTTGAAAAAGCACAATTCACATCCCTAATAGATGCATAACAAATTTTCAATATTCAAAGAGCAATTCATGTTTCATCATATAAATAGATGGAAAGGGACTAAGATGTGAAGATAAAACCTTTCGCAACTTTTCAGAACCTTTCGCAAACTTACCCGACTTACCTGAAACGCCAAACCCTAGTTTTAGGTCGGAACCCTTAGGGTCTTTACCGCCCAAATCCTTGTGATCGGTGCCCTTAGGATTTTTTACAAAACCCTAGCTTGTGGCTGATCGGCTCCAAACCCTGGTTAGGGTTTATTTTGGCCTTCTCTTGCTCAGTCTTGTACTTTTCTTTGTCAATTTTCATGCATCTCTGAGCCTCAATCACTTCAACTGGTGAAAATGGAACTAATGTATACCTTGTTCTATCCTTAATCACAGTACTATTGTTAGTGTAACCATATGTATAGATTTACAATCAAATTGCCAAGGCCTTCCTAACAGAATATGACTAGCTTCCATAGGTATAACATCACATAAAATATAATCATGATATTTTTCAATCTTAAGGTTAACCATGCATTGTTTATTAACCCTAATCTAACTACTACCATTTAACCAAATAAGTAAAAAATGTGATGGATGAGCAGAAACACGTAATGACAATGATTTAACTAAAAGATTCGAAAAAATATAAGCACAAGATCATCCATCAATAATCAGCAAACAATTTTTATCTTTCACAAGGCATTGAGTATGAAAAATATTCATTCTTTGTACCTGAGTTTCAGCCACTTGATATTTTAATGCTCTCAATGTCACAAAATTACATTGTGTTTCCGGACCTTGTTCACCTTGATAATTTTCGATGATCTCTTATTCCTCTGGCTTATCGTCAAATTCCTCAAGGGGAGGCATATCGGCGTATTCATCTTCTTCATCTCCTTCTTTAATGGTGGTTAACACTCTAGCATGGGACCTCTTTCTTTACAATGAAAACAAGTAGGATTTTTAAACTAAACCAAATTGATGAAGATGTAGGGGACTTACTTGAACTTCTTGATAACTGTTGGCTAGAAACTTGAGGTGACGTTCCCCTATCCATGGAACTAAAGGTAAGGTTAAAGTAGACTTGACCCGAACCTCAGCCACCTATTGGTGTGCCTCTTCCTCGGGCCGAACTGGGAAAACCAAATTGCTGCTTCCTTGGACACAAAGTACTCTCAACCAACCTTGCTTTCATTAATAAATCATCCATAGAGATGTGGTGTTGAAGCCTGACTAGCATTTGAAGGTTCTTCAGCAGTCGTT
This sequence comes from Rubia tinctorum, assembly GCA_032355605.1. Taxonomy (NCBI): domain Eukaryota; kingdom Viridiplantae; phylum Streptophyta; class Magnoliopsida; order Gentianales; family Rubiaceae; genus Rubia; species Rubia tinctorum. Next base: position 12,464 of record JAULKM010115235.1, on the reverse strand, counting down.
TAATGAATTGATTTTTAATGAACACATCGTCTTATTTCATACCGACCCTTCTCATGGTCAACTCAAGATCCTTCTAGTACTCATCAACAGTGTGAGTTCCTTGCTTCATGTTGGCTAAGTAAGAGTGTTTCTCCTTCAAATAAGCAGGTGGAACATGATAAGTACGAAGCTCGGTCTTCAATCTCTCCCACGTGGAGATAGGTTTCTTCCTGGAAAGTTGTCTCTTTTCCTTCACATTCTTCCACCACTTAGCTGCATTATGTGTGAAGGAATTATACGCCACTTTAACTTTCTCTTTCTTCCGATAGTTTTTGAGATCAAACAGATTCTCAATCTGTCACTCCCAATCAAGGTACTTCACCTGATTGTGTTGACCATCGAATCGAGGGATCTCATACTTCAAACCCTTGATTTCTCCTACTGAATCCAAACTAGACCCTAAACTCTAACTATTGTGTGTCCTCCTTTGGGACGTATGATGTTTTCAGTGACGATGCCTTCTTGAAGATCCTCTGCGCGATCGCCTTTCCGATTCATTTGATTCTTCATCGGAACTATCATATCCCTGGAATTTGTGAACAAATCCCCGAGAATATCCTCTCATTTCCATGGATTGTGGTGTATGAGGCACCATGGAGTCTATTTTTCTCGCCAATTTTCGCATCTCACTCATCATGGCATTCATCGTGATAGCAAATTGATCAGTATCAAGTTCTTCATTAGGTTTGAACCTATGGCGCTCCCAGTTATCTTGAGCCTCTTCTCGTAATTTCTCTTCTTGTCTACTTTTGGATGTGTTGGTCAAAGACATATTGTTAGGATTTCTCTCAAAAGGCGGGACAAAAGGATTATCATCTGCCATCTCTGCTAAGCAGCTAAGAAAAATAAACGGTTAGAAATACAAAAATTCCCCCCTTCCCTTTTCTTAGCAAGGTCACTCATGAAGTGTATAAAACTCACAAGGTAAAGGCAAATACGAGGGCAATCGAGCAATTTACCACAAATCAAAAGCAATTTAGGAGTAAAGTACTACATAAATTATTTTGAACTTTATAAATATATAAACTCAAAATCGGGCTCTATGATCTAGAATTCCAAATTATACAAATAATAAAAAACAAAAAGTAATTTGAATGCATGAATCAGAACTGTAATGAAGAAGTTATGATCAAAACAACAATTCTTTATATAGGCATCAAGAATTCCGAGAATTAAAGAAACTTTTCCGAAACCAATTAGGATTAGGTTTTAAACTTCAAATCCCTTCTTAAATTCGAAAATAATTGATTAATTTCTTTCCAAGATGTATTTTTCTTCTCCAACCAACGCCCAATACCTATAGAAACTCATTTTTCCCATTCCGACTAGGATTTTGTTTTGCTTTTCCTTTTTCAAGCCGGATTTCCCTTTTCTTTTATTTAATTTTTTCAGCTATAAATTATAATATTTCCAAGAATAAATCACATAAAATCAGATTCTTATTTTCCAAAATTTTCAGCCGTGCAACCCCCAAAATAATTTTGAAAATTGCAAAACAGCCCCTGAACTTTCTGAAAATTGCAAAAAGGCCCAAATTACGATTTTCCCTAATCCTAAATTTCTATTTTGAAAACCCAAAATCTGCTACCTTTTTTTTGGAAAAGTTATTGGAACAATAAAAGGCTATATAAAACTGGAATAAGAAACTGCGACTACTTCCCCTCGATTCGAATGAATTTTGAGGTATTCAATATCGTAAGGATCTCAAATATGACACTATATCTGGAAAAGACACAAAAGACTCAATTTTTTTTGAATAAGGTGTAATCAAGAATCAAATAACAATTCAAGATTGCCGAATCAAAGAACAATAATGAAAACAAATAGGATTATGAGCATGCAATAATTCTTCAGAAGAGTGGACAAAAATTATCGCAAGCACATAAACAGTATAAACTCCCTAAAACTAAGAAACTGACTGGGAGTTGAAGGCGGCTAATACTTGTTAATGCTTGGATCCTTTGACGTTCTCCTGACTCGATTGATGAGGGTGGATGCGAATAGTAATACCGAAGTATTCTAACTCTCGGACCTTTCGACGTCCTTCGACTCTAGATTCAACCTTCCTACTAAGAATGATCAAATAAAATAGTTAAAATATGACACGAAAGAGTTCATAATTTTAAGATGAAAATTTTGAAAATAATTTCAAGCAAAACTTAAAAACCCCTGATGATGTCTTGTCCAAGTTTCTTTTGATTTGCTCTGATACCAACTGATATGAATCTCCTTGCAAAGACTCTGGATTGCGGAATATTGGATCTTTGTATGCACTAGGGATTTTTCCCAAAACCTAGTATACACGCACGAAATTCAAGCTTCTAGCCCGCGGGGTACACTCAATTCCGACTTGCTCTCTAAATAGCCCGCAAGTTAAGATCACAAGGTAATTGGAAATTAATTAACCCGCAAGATTTAGCAACAATGAAGTTTCTCGCAAGGAATGAGTATAACTCAAAATTCTGAATATTTTATTGATAAAAGTGTGTCAAAACTCTCGGCCATCCCCTCTATTTATAGGGATAATCTTGAGCTACAAAGCCTAAATACAATTGGAATCTTAATTAACTTATGGCAGCTTTAAGAATCTAAAACATATCTAACTAAAACTTCTAAAAATACCCTAATTCGGCCGTGTCTGGTGGAATTAGACTAGAAAAATATTTCCTTATCTAATCTTACCAAATCTAATTCTAATAAAAATAAAAGATCATTTTTGAAAACCCTAATGGATTTGGTTCGAAAATATCAACTCTTCAAAAGCCCACATGATCGAGTTATTGGACGGAAATAAAATAATGTTACAATAGTTTACAATAATCACAATGCCTCATTAAAAACACAGTGGGAAAAAGAGTATAGTGTTCTTCACAACGTTTTCAATTAATTGACAAACTTGAATAATTAATCCAAGCTCTAGCCTACCTATTCTTGAATTCTTCATCATGAAATTGATCCATCAAAGCATTCAATGCCGCATGCCTAAGTTTCGTTCGTGACCTTGTCATCGATCCAGTCATGTCACTTAAAGGATCCCGAACATATCCATTGAATGTTTGATCAAGTTGTGAAATGTCTTCAATTATGGTGGTAGTCATCTTGGGATCTTCATTAGTGGTGTTTATCATGCAACACTCATCATCAAGTAACAACCATGTAACTAAAGAATCTTATCTTTTTCATAGTAGCCACGGTTCACACAAACAACTGGTAAAGACATAAACAAACAAATAAATAGCCAATTCCCAAGCAATAACACAGAATTTAACTATGCTGAAGTCGTTATTTCTTCTTCAAAATAATAACCTTAAACCTAAAATATTATATAGTAGGCAAAGGGTTGAACCCAAGGGAATTTTGATTTCTATTTCGAAGCAAGCAAATGATTATTCACCAACTAACAAACCAAATGAGATTATTAATGGTATGGGAAACCAAAGATTAGCCTCTTGAAATTCTCATAATACTTTTAAAAATCCTCATTAGCCTATTTCTCAATGTGGTTGATGCTCTTCTTTAGGTTATTCAAATTCGTAGCATGTAAATAGTTTTCTAGGAAAATTTGCTTCATCGTGTTCATTAGCAGCGACGAATCTAATGTCTTCGTTGTCGAAGTCAGACACTCATATGAAGAACTTCGACATCTAGCTAGTTTTATTGCGTGTTTAGGATTTTGTAGCTGGTTTCCTGGCCTAAATTGAAATTTTCTTGCATAAAATTGATTGCGTTGTTCTTGAAATTTTGGATGTGGGCTACAGATATTGTTGCCATTTTCCTCGGATTTATGTCTTGAAATTTGTTTACTAGCATAAATGTTCGAATATGATGTTCCAATTGTAAGCCCAGTTTATGTTTCTATGTTTACATGAACAAACAAAAGCAGAATCGACAACTATTAGGATTTCAGTTATTACTTTAATTGAAATTTTGAATCAGCCGATGTCGGACATGTCTCACATCTGGTTACAAATAGATCATTATGGTTTTTATGTCTGTAACGGTTAAACATACATTGGTTTGCTCTTATTTTCGGTTTTGGTGGCACTGACATCAGTCAACTTTTGATCGCGACTTCGATCAGAATATTTATAACGGTTATCCTCTAATCAACCAACGCCCGCTAACCTGGGAATTCAATTTTAGTCCATCTATTTATCTCAAAAAAATTTTGTTGCAAAATATCAAGGTAAAAGTGATTTTTTTTTACCTCAATTGTAAACCTCGGTTAAAAATTAAACTTTTTCACAACTGGACTGTTTACCTTGGAATTTTAGGGTAGAAAATTGAGGTAAAAACCTCTAAAAACTGAGGAAAAAGATCCAGTTTTTTGTAGTGTGTTCATTAGCCCAATCAATTGGGTTTTAAGAATTTAATAGTCGTTATTTTAAAATTTATAAAAATAAATAAATAAATGAAATATATTACAAATGAACCAATAAAACTAGGATTTTTCCAGAATTTTCTTCAAGTAAATATTTGTGTAGGATAATTAAAACTAATAATTTTATATAAATTAGAAAGCAATCATTGTTGTGCCATAAATTTTAAAGTCTATAAAATAAGGATATTTTTTAGAGTTGGAGAAAGAAAATATAGATAATATTAGTTTTGCATCTCGATTTTGAAGAAACATTTCGAAAAATTGTTGGACTTGCTCTAACCAGACGTTGACATTAACATGCAATTAATTATCTTTCATAAATAAACAAGAATCATAACCATACGCTCCTGTAAATTATGTTTGGTACTTCAAAAACAAAATTCCAATTAAACCGGAATAACTAAATCCTAGAAGTCTGGATAGTATCAATTAACCTATATGGGCAGACTAGATAAATTAACAAGATTCAATGAAATTAAGAACCACAGAACTAATACAACAATAGGAAATCAAACAAAGAGTTTAGAATCTCACAACCAAACTAACCGGTGGCTTCATTCGTCATATGAAATAAAGAAGATTAGTTCTTCATAGCATTCAGAGCAAAAACTAGATCTAAAAGAATAATGAAATATACTATAATGAGAACCTTGGTCAAAACTAAGCTTAAATGCTGAAAAATTAATTTTTGGAATAATATATTTTATAGTAATAAATAAAACTAACTACATTTAACTAGGAAACTAATACATAGGCCAACAAAGATATTTTTTGCGATTGCAGCTATGTCATCTGGGGTCACAAGTTTCTCACAGCAGCTTGTCGACTAGTTTCACCAAAGCGGCTAATCTTGAACTTATAATAATCTATGATTAAAAAAATTCGATATTGAATAAATAAATCATTAAAGTACAATTTTTTAAGAATTTTTTATATTACTAAATAAAAATCAATTTAAATAGAAAGTTTAGAGTTAATTATTTTCATTTAGGGTTTGAACTTAATAATTTTCTTTACTTTCCATTATAAACTCACATAAGTTAATCCAGTAAAATTCTTAATTGTTTTTTGAATATCATATAGGGATGCAAGGAGATCGAAACCAAGATGCTCTAGCATTGCTTCACTTAAGCATCATGCATGTCTACCAATTTCACTATAGCCGATTTTCGATATTGAAATTACAATAATACTTGTTTAGAAAATCGTCGAGTTTCAATAAATAAATGCAGTTGTTTCAAAATAAGTTTATGTTACTAAATAAAAAAATCATTTAATGAACACGTTGAGAGTTTGTTACTTCCATTTTGAACTTCATAATTTTCTTTCTTATCTATTATAGACCCAGTTACATTAATTTATTGAAAGATTTTCTAAATATCATTTAGGGATGCAGGAAGAGTCAATCTGAGATGCTCTAGCACTACTTCTTAAGAGAAGTGTGTCTATCGATTTCACCATCGCGGCTTGTCTCGAAGTTATATAGTAATTGGTGATTAAAAAATCCACAAGATTGAATAACTAAGTGCAATATACTATATATTTTTAAACAAAAAGTTTCCAGTGCTGAATAAAAAGGCATTTAAAGAACAATTTGAGATTTCTTATATTCATTTTGGGTTTGAAAATGTAAATTTTCTTTCTTATGTACTATAGACTCACTTACTCTACTTTATTGAATTGCTTAATTATTTTGAACCACGTTTTGGGAAGCAAGGAGACTCAAACCGGGGTGATCTAGTGAACCAATTTAAACATAGAAGGTTATCTTGAACTTATTATAATAACATGTAATAAAAAATCATTAATATTGAATAACTATATGTATTACATACTACATATTATTTTTAAAAAAGTTTACATTTGTAGTAAAATTCCATCTATACAAAGAGTTGAGAGTTTGCTATTTTCATTTAGGGTTTAAACTCAAAAATTTTAAAATTTTACAATAGATAGAATCACTTATATCACTTAATTGAATTTTTAAAAAAAGTTTGACTCTGATTTTGGGATGTAAGGAGACTCGAACATGATGATCTATGTATGTATACACACATATATACACACATATATATACATATACATATATACCAATTTCACCATAATAGCTTGTCTTGAACTTAAAATTCTAATATATATACATATATATACACACACAAAGGGGAGGGTTAATGTGAGAACACCCCCTTTATGTGATAACACCCTTTTATGTGAGAACAAATTTGAATCATAGAAATAATTTGCTCAAATGGGAGATGTTATTTGCTGCACAAACCAGTGGCGGAGCCACACCTGTACAAGGTAGGGCAACTGCCCTACCTTTTTTTTCAAAAAAATTATTCTTAATTTTTAGAGTTAATTAATATATAATTTTTTATTAGTGTTTCAGTTTATTTTTAATTTTATACCCACTTTATTCCTCTAAATTTTTAAATTTCTCAAAATGTTAACACTGTTTTCAAAGACAGAATCATCAAATTAAATTGTGACCCGCAAAAAAAAAATTTGGGTCCGCACCTAGCCCAAACCACATAAAAATATAAAATACGCGGGTCAGGTTCGGATCAAACCACCTAGAGTCTGGTCATATTTCCGTAGCGTGTTTCTCAGCTTGGGTTTAAGCCGAATGTTTTCCATTCCAGTTTTGAATATGAAGATACTAATGACAATGAGAACCATGAGCATGGGTTGAAACACTTACGAGTTATACTCTAAACATTTACAAGCACTGTTTGAAGCACCTACTAGTTGTACTCTAAGTAACAAATTATTTTTGTAGCATGTACACGTTATAAAAGAAGCACCTAAAGATTACATTTGAAGTACTTACAAGCAATGATTTAAGCACCTACGAGTTATACTCTGAGCACCAAGTTATTTTCGTAGTAGGTACAATTTATAAAATAAGCACCTATAGATTAATCACCAAGTTATTTTGACACAAATGATTAGACAACAAAAATGCATGTAAGTTTTTATAGAACACATAAGTTCCTAATAAAGCACCTATAACTTATATTTGAAACACTTACAAGCTATTGATGATTTCGTTTGATTTCTCGAAAAGAAAGGCTGTTGATAGATTGAGAATTGGAAATTATCTCTGAAAATTTCATTACAAATAACAACTGAGGGGAAAAACTAAAATAACTAACCAAGTTACAAAGATTCTACATAGGCCAAAGAGTGCATTCTGTTCATGAAATTCAATCAACTTGGTTTCTGCACAAATCACTGATGTACCAATTTAGCACGCAACCATGACTTTCTAGGATAGCATTTCCAAATACCCTTTCAAATGTATATCCATCAACCGACTGTAGCCTTCAATCATAAGAGTTGTGCAATAGGTTCCCTATCGACTCAAGCAAAAAATACACCCCCGCCCCTTTCCACAACTGAAACCAAACCCCCCCCCCCGCCGCCGCCAAATCAACCACCCCCACCGGCATTGAGCTTGTTGCAGAATCCAACGTTTGTGAGGCCAGGCACCGGAATTAGGTGGTGGAGGAGCGTAAAATTGAAGTCTCCGGGAACAGTGAACACATTTGCAACCCTCACCTGAACAAGCCGCCTCGCGAGATGGCGGTCGAGCGTTGACTCTGGTGTGGTGAGTGTCTAACAAGGCGTGGTGAGGGGCTGGATAGTGACGGTGCTGACGTCCACTCTAGCATGGTTAAGGGCGAACTCCGGCGTGGTGAGGGAGTGGATTGTGACGACGAAGTTGGTGGGAAGGCTGCCTTGCATCTAATCCGGCGTGGTGGAGGGCGAACTCCGGCATGGTGAGGGGCTGGATAGTAATGGTAGAATGTGTAGAGAATAAAGACGAACTCCGGCGGAATTTACATAGAGGGGCGGCGGAATTTGGAGTAGAGCTTGAGGTCTGACGAACTCCAGCAAACTCCGGCGAGCTTCAGATGGGTGAACTCTGGCGGAATCTGCAGAGATCTGATTTATTGTTTTGACCCGAATAGAGGATCCGCCAACTAAACAATAATTTAACAATAATATTATATTTTCTCCTTAAATCTTGATCATTGATGTGGTTAAATCAATGGCCTTATTCTCACATAAGTTGGTGATCTCACCTAAGATATACTCCCTCCGTCCCACTCTAAATTATTTATTTACTTTTTCACGGTCTTCAATGAGCATGTTTGACTGTAAATATCTCTAGTTACATGTAATAATGTCGCATAAAAAATTGATATTTAGAAAATAGACGTTAAGACAAATCTAACAATATCTCAAATGATATATTATTTATTTATAAATTAATTTATATATAGAGTCAAAGTTTACAAAGTTTGACTCTCAAAAAGTAAATAAGCAATTTAGAATGGGACGGAGGGAGTATAGGTGTTCTCACATGATCTCAATTCTATATACACATATATATACATACATACATACATACATACATATATATATTAAATAACTGTCAAAATTGGATTACCAAATGAATTATACACTATACTATATGTTTTTTTCAAGAAAATGTTTACATTGCTAAAGAAAAACCCATTTAAAGAAGGAGTTGAAAGTTCATTATTTTTATTTTGGGTTTACACTTAACGATTTTCTTTATAATGTTTTGTTAATGCAATTACGTTATTTTATTGAATTGCGGATTTTTATTTCTTCGGAACATCATTTTGGGATGCAAGGAGGATCAAACGATATGCTGTAGTGTGCTTCCTTTTTCTTTTTTTTTTACAAAAGCATGTATATGTCTATCTTATCTCAAGGTACTGAGCAGTATCAACTTAGTGGGATTTCGATACCTCTCGAAATTTGAAATAGACATTTACCTCATAACAGTATGAAGTTTGAAATGGAGGCCGTGGGTGTATATTTTTTTCATAAGAAGTTTAAATTGTTGTTCAAAAATTAATCCCTATTTTCCAATCTTTTAAACTTAGGACAAATCTTATTGTTTGAATTGAATTGAACTAAATATAAAAGTAGTAAAACATAGTAAAACACTACAAGAAAATCCCCCATTTTACAACGACAAATGTCGTTGTAAAAAGTTGATTTTTCATTGTAAAAAAGATTTTACAACGGGCTACATCCCCGTTGTATGGGTTTGTTAGAAGATTGGTTGTAAATAGTTCTACAACGGGCTCAGTTTTCCCGTTGTAATTGAGAATTTACCATGAGAAAATTACCGGCTGTAAATATGTATTTACAATAAAATATCCCGTTGTAAATGCTCAATTACAATGAAAAAATACACTATTACAATGAGTTTTTACGACGACATTTGACGTTGTAAAGATGTAACTACCATACAATAATATAACTATATTTTTCCTCCAAATCTCGTTGTAAAAACACATTTACAATAAAAAAACACTTTTGTGAATTATAAATAGATTCCAATCAGAAAATGTAGAAAGCTTTAACTAAAGAGTAACTCAGCTTTTCAATTGCGAGGTATAAAAACTAAACACGGCATAGCAAAGGCTTTAGATGAACAAATTTGAATGTATAGGAATGTTTTTCAGTCAATAGTTCAGCACTTGAACAAAAAACAAGTCAATGCATTGAATTCCAATATAGCTACTCTATAGTCAACATAGCTAAAGACGGATGCTTACTTCTTCTGCTCAACCTCCTCCTCATTCAACCATTTTTTCAACCTCACAGCCTCATTAACCACCTATACAATCGACAGGTATATTAATTGCAAGTCAATATAACAAATCCACAAATAACCTAAACTGGGGCATGGTTATGAATGTATTAGATGCTCCATGGGACACCTTTTCTATTCTTTCTCTAGGAAGCCATGACTTCTCTTTCTCCCACTTGCTTATGATCTAAAGATGTTGCCATTCAAATAAATTTTAAAAAAGTCAACCCAGATTACAAAATACTCAATAGCTGACACGGATAAATCAATGGGAACAAAGGTAATGCTAGCAAAAAAACAGGATCAATACATAAAGAGAGAACATGTGAATAAAAACATTAACCCTTATTCACATTAAGCAGAAAAATATGATATGGAGTACATTAGATATATATAAGATAATTAATGATAAAAATATTAAATCTGTTGCAGCTTACTGAGGTATTTACGAGACAATTCCACTGCAGTAGAACAGGCATTGAGCTCTTTGTATCTACAACAAATAATATTAATGTGAAATAAGGTCCTAAACAAAAATGAGAAAGTCTATGACAACTGGAAGACATACCTAAAGAATATAGGTTCACCGGTAGCTTTCAGCGTATCCAAGTGTTCTTGAAATTCAGTGGCAGATGCATTTTCACCATCCATATACAGCCACTCTTGAACCTAAAACAACAATAGAGTTTAGTAAACCAATCAATATTTTTGCCTAATGGAATGACCGAAATTAAATGAATATGAATAAAACGTAGAAATGCACTCCTCTTCAAGCTTTTCTGGAAGGACTGGCGTTCTTGGGCAGAAGAAACTTTTTCAAATTCCTCAGATTCGAGCTATAATAATAAAACATTTGTCAAAAGAGCAGAAAAGGTAAGTAAACAGCCACAGAGAAGGTAGCTGATAATAGCAGTAAAATGCAGGAAACATGAAACACTGTAGTGACATCCGACACAATGATGAAAATTTGATAGCTAAAGCTTTTTTAATGTGGGAAGGTGTGTATTGTGCCAAAAAAGATTAATTGCTGGTTGATACAACAATAACTTATGAGCATCAATCGTCAAACCTTTTCCCTTGAGTTGTCTGCTGTGAGATTCTTTTTCAGAACTTCTACCCACTATGTTATTTCAATTACTGAATCAGCACAATCCAGTGACAGTATTCCACTTCTACTGAGGGTTAAATGTAAATGGGCCTTAATTGGGGAGGAAAGGTTCCTTGATGCATACCTAAAAGTAGAAAGTCATGCAAATGGTCACCTTTTGTATGGAACAACAACACACTTGCAATTACACTCGCAAAAATTCAAAAGAAGCAGAAAAGCAAGGTCTCACATTTCACTGGCCTCAGTAAGACCTGACACGGAATACTGAGCAAACGTTTGAGAAGCAGCACCAGGAGGCAGCAATTCTTCACTCTCATATGCAAGTGAGGCATCAAAATCTCTGTATTGTACAATGGACCTAAACATTTGGTATACAGTAGCTTAAATTTAGCAAAGAATGCTAAAGAAATTTTCAAGCACCATCAAACTTTTGTCCAGTTAACAGAGCTCATAAATTAAAATGATTTGTACCTTACTAGGAAGCTTCTTCATTCGCGGTACAATCAACTCTGTACTGCTCTCATCTTTTATAAGATCAGGGACATCTAGATTAAGCACAAATCCATATGAAGAACCGTCAACCATCCCTAACTTATGATTTAATTTAATTCCATCACTTATTTGCAGCATTTTGTTTTTGAATGTGTTTTAAAAGTGGAAAACCCTGTTTGTCGCGAGCGCGAAAGATCGGTCGCGAGTCACTACAGATCCATCGCGAGTCCCAATAGAATCATTATCAAATTGTGACGAACAGGGCATTTTTGCACCTTCCAGGTCCAAACATTGACGATCACAATGGAGGCATTGCAAGTCGCGACAGAAATCAGGTAAAATTTTGCCATTTTGCAACTTCCAGGAGCAAACATTCGCGATCGCGACAGAGCCATCGCGAGTCGCGACATTATCCGTTGCGAGTGTGACACTGGTTAACTGTTCATATTCTTCTAAGCCCAGCATCGCGACTCGCGACGCTCCTGTCACGCTCGCGGTACTAGGGGTATAAAAAATATATTTACGGGCAGAAACTAAGTTCTACCCTCTTTACTTGATACCATTAACTTTTGGGGAATATCAATTCAGGATTAGAAAATGAAATCCTGGAAAAGGGAATTGATAGTACATATGGGTAGATTTAAGAAGAAGGGTTATGTGTGATATAAACTTTTGGGGAATTATCAAGTTGAGAGTTTTGTGAGATTTTGATTTAGGGGATTATTAGACTTAGGATGGGGACATTTGAACTTCTTCGTATTCTTGAACCTTTTCTTACTCGAGGACAAGTAAGGTTTAAGTGTGGG
>JAULKM010115234.1:0-39110 GCA_032355605.1 Rubia tinctorum | reverse complement strand
TGTTTACCCAGCCTGCCAGTTCATCATATACTTCATCTTTCAACTTCAGTAATACCTTCCAATTCCAGCAATCTGCTGCTCTTGGTTGGCATTCTGTTAGATGCCTCCCTTTTAGGTAATAAACTTGCACCCACCGAATCCACAATACATCCTTTTTCATGTTAAGATCCCACAAGTGTTGGCATAGAGCTGCCATGTTCCAGATGGATGGGTCTCGGATTCCCATGCCCCCTTTTCGTTTCCCTTTGCTCAAAGAGTCCCAGGCTGCGGAAGTAAATCCTCTTTGTCCTTCTTCTCTCCCCCATAGGTAGCATGTACATATTTGTACAATTCTGTTATGCACCCCTTCTGGCAACTTCATTATGCTGCTCCAGTAACCCGTTATACTTAGTAAAACTGAGTTTATGAGTTGTAGTTTACCCGCATGAGATAATGCTCTAGAGTTCCAGGCCACAATGCATTTATACAATGAACCAAACAATTTTACAAATTAAGAATCATTCTTTTCCTCTTTTCCTTGCTTTTCATTTCCATTTCTTGATTCAACCAAACGGCCACAAACTCTAATTAAAAACCGCCAATCTTCGTGATTATCCTCACCTTGCTCTAGAAACTTGAACATTGAGCCATAATTATGGAAAATTCATCACTCTTTAGAATCCCAAGGAATCTTAAATCCACACACTCAATCTAACTCCATAATCAAATGTGACATGAACATGACTTAATCATCTGTACCTATCATCACCTAAACCACTAAATTAGACATTCTTTTGGCCAAAAAGTTGCTCACTAATCAGTCCCTACTTGCCTCAAACACTGTTCATCATCCCCTCCATTTTGACAACCTTAATCTCATCATCTTTAGCAGCAACAGGACCCCACCTGAAACTTCACATTCAGACAAAGCAAAAGATTTGTTGTCAGTCTTTTGCAGTACTAATGATTATTCCACCAATAAAAACACCAGATTTCTGCAACTACAAGTAAGCCAAGTATACGTCAGAATCAGGAAATCTTGTCTGAATTTCACAAATCTTTTGTATCTTTCTCCTCTGTCTCTTTGGGCTATGGCTGCAAGTACCATAATGCCCTGTGCTCTCAGCTCTCTGGAGCTCATGCTTAGGGAAATTCAGAGAGAGGAAGAAGGGCAACATGGAGATGTGCCTCCGGCGCTACCGGCTCGGCCGGTGACACGGGCTAGGCTGCCCCGGTCGAGAGCACGATTGCATTTCGCTTCCGGGATCATCAATGGCGGTGAAGAAAGTGAGGATCAAGTGGGATCAAGGGAGTCCAAAGAGAGTGGAAATGGTGTTGAAAGGAAGGTAAAGGGAGATAAATGTACTGTTCATTGGATTGTCTTTGTGCCTCTGTTGTATAGTGTTTTGAACTTGAGAAGACCATAATAATGCAAATCCAGAGAGAATTGATCCTCGGGAAATGATCCTGAGTTACACCTGATCGAGCACAGTGATCTGACCACTTGACCAAACCCAAGCGGTTGTTTTGGTTTGATTTGTAATGATAATGCTGTTTTTTCTGTGTTGATTTAGGGGTGACAAATTTGATTTTGTGTCAAAATCTTGTTATGTTATTATACACATGATTTATATTATTATGTGTAGGATACTAATGCTCGAAAAATGATAATAGTATCAATAGTGCTATTTGTGGGGTTATCCTTGTTACTCTCTGTAATTTGTTGTCGTGTCAGAAATTGTGAGTTGAATGTAGATGTATCAATCGGGCTATTTGTGGGGTTACACTTGTTACTTTGTTAGATTTGTTGACGTGTCAGAAATTGTTACTCGAATGTAGATGATGGGACGACACGGATCTTGAAACTAAGTACATGTTACATCAGAACTGTAATTAAATTCTCCACTTCTTTCTTAATCTGAAAATGGACAGCTTTTTTGGAAATTATATTTTGAGTAAATTAATCTCATAAGACAGTCCATGATTTTGGTTAATAAGACAACATTGTCTGAACTGACATTAAGTCTGATGTAGAATATGTTCTCTTTTTTCAACCTTCAGTTTCTGCTGATAAAACTATGCGATTTAATGCAAGATCAATTGTCTGCAGCCTGAGAAGTTGAATGATGGAAACGAAGCATCAGTCCAGGAGATATCGGGGATGCAGAACCACGAAGATCAACTCGACAAAGGAGTAATTGCACTGCAATCATGTAAATCCATTAGTTTCCAACTCTTGCCATGAATTATGCTCGAAAGTAAGTATCTCAGGAGCTACTCAATGAGCTGCATTTAATTTGATTTGCAGTTATCCGGGGCGCAAATGCTAGAAAGTATTTCGCAAAGAAAATGACAGCCATTGAAGTGATACAGAAGCGCTTAAAAGGCCAATTCATGAGGAGTAGGCTATTGGAAGAAGAGGATCAGGCAGTCATATACTTGCAAGAAAGTAAGAACATTTGTATGTGTTTAAATGGAGTCAAAGGCTTAATCCCTTCATTAATCTTCTGGTTTGCAATTTCAGGTATTCGCGGTTGGTTGGCGTGGAGACATCTGAATTCCATGGATAAAAAAGAAAAGCAACTCTCAGATGATGCAAAGAATATGAAAAACTTCGAACTTAAGGTATTTCTTTTGTTTAATGATTCTTTTGTAAGGTGTGTCATTTGATAACGACAAGATATGATCCATATAACTGACTAGGCATTCTGCGATGAATCTTAGATCTTGTTATTCTTGTGAAATGATCAGGATCAACAAGTGCAGGTTCCATGCTCGGTTCTGGTTGATCTTCAAAGGAGAGTATTGAAAACCAAGGCATTACTGGATGAGAAGAAAGAGGAAAATGCTACTTTAAGGCTACAAATGAAGCAATTGGAGAGACAAAGGCAGCAATTCGAGACAAGGATGAAATCCATGGAGAAGACATGGCAAGATCAGTTAACATCTTTGCAAGTGAGTCTAGTTTCAAACTCCCCCACCTTTCAAATTACAAAATGTTTTAGTTGTAGAAAACAGGGGGATGCATTGCATTTTCCGTGACACTTTGTGTAACATTCCCTCGGTAGATGTCACGTGCCATGTACTCCCTCTGTTTGCCTAATAGTGACATTTTTTCTATGTTTATTTTATTTCAACACTATCAATTATGACATATTTTAAGGTGCTTTGAACCATTCATTTGACTCTCCCTTCATCCAATTCAATTTACTCCGTCTTCTAAATTATTGTACCATGAAGTGATGTGCCACAATTAGCTGAACGGGGGGAGTCACACGTTGAATTTAATGGTGACGTAGTACTCCGTGCAACACTCATCGAATAGATGCCTTGTCATATTCAATAATTCTGATAACTATCTTTGTTTGCTTTCTTTTCGATTATAATGTTGCAAATGCAGGCAAGTCTAGCAGCAGATAAAAAAGGATCATCTCCGAGAAATTCAGCTGGAAAACTCGGGGTGCTGTTTTCGTTGCCAGAAAACCTCGATAAAGATGGGCGGGATTCTTCACCCTCGACCACTATCACAGCAAGACTGAGCTCTGATCAGATTGAACTCGATGATCATCATCATCAGAATACAGCGTCGGGTGAAAATGTAGGCGTCATGGAGGAGGTTCATGATGATCCAGAAGTGGAAGCAGAGCTCCGGAAACTGAAGCTCAAGTTCAAGACATGGAAGAGGGAGTTCAGGACGAGGTTGGTTGTCGTGAAAACTAAGGTTAAGAAGCTCGGGAACTCGGAAGATGGAGGGAGGATAAGCTGTCACAGGAAATGGTGGGGAAGGAAATGAAAGATGTGTAGTTTTTTGTTTGAAGGATATTTAAAAGCAACGGTTAATTTTTCTTTTCAAAATAATTGATTTGTTGTTTTCCGCTAGTGTTCAAGAAAGTTGATTGGACAAAGCAAATTCGTGGTTTTGGGTTTTGAATCTATCGATCCTTTCGGCCATGGGAAACTGTCAGTTGTGAGTATTTATAAAAGAAAAGACCAAAAATGCGCCGTTGCCGGGGATCGAACCCGGGTCACCCGGGTGACAGGCGGGAATACTTACCACTATACTACAACGACTAGATGATTGTACGCTTTAAATCAATTAAATAGAAATAATAAACTGCTCTTAGAGTCGAGGTTTATATTAAAAGAAAAATGCGCCGCTGCCGGGGATCGAACCCGGGTCACCCGCGTGACAGGCGGGAATACTTACCACTATACTACAACGACTTGATGATCATACTAAATAAAGTATTAATCTAGTTTAATTTATTTGCATGTACTCGGCCTGCTCACCATTTGCCCTTTGTTATACTCTCTCCGCCCATGAGTCTTGAGACTCTTAACCGATTTACTTTTGGTCTAAGTTTTAAAAAATGTTGATGGTGCAAGAAATAATTGTGAAAAATAGGAATATTTTAGAAAAGTAGTGGTTCTAGAAGTTGCTGAAATTAAATACTCCATCCGTTTAATTGAAATTGATACAATTTCTAATTTTGTCCGTCCAATAGAAATTGACACAGTTCAATTCTTAATTAAAGTGGCAAAAAATGAGCTTATACATTTACTGTATTATACCTCAAGAGGTTGATTACATCTAATAGTCAATTCTTCTATTAACAAAATACACTTCCTTTATTTCTCATCAACACTTCCATCTCATCTTGCATAAAATACCGATCCAAAAGTAATTGTGCCAATTTCTTTGGAACGGGGGGTAGGTCATTGTGAGAATTTAACAATAGAATATTTTTTTATCATTTTAGATATTTTTAAAGTATGACATTACTTATGAGACTGACTGAAATAGAAAGTATGTTAAAACTAGTGGGATGAAGTAGTGGCGCAACCAGAGTCAAATAATGGGGTTGCTTATAATGGCAAAAAAATTATAATGTACAATATTATATCTAATCATCTAAATTTATATTTAAATTAAATTAAAATATATATTTATGACTTAACTCTTAGTGTCTAACATCTAAAATTTCTAATATTATTACTAATCACGTATTCACACGTACCAAAATTTATAATTGTTAAAGGTTAACTAAAAAAAAGGAAAAAAAATCTACCAACTAACAATCAGACAAATCATGAAATACCTCATTTTAATATATTTTTTAGAGTCAAATTGTAATTATTTATACATTACAATACATTAAAAATATTTTTCAAAATTATAAGAACCACGTTGAAATAAATAAAAACAATCATCAAACAACCATCAATTATAAAATGACCCCGTCTAACGGTTAATCATTGTAAAACAAGACTTTGTGATAAAAAAAGTGCACAATAAAAAAGTTTCAAATAAAATGAAGTTTGACAATTATAAAATATATATTAAAGGGAAATTGCATCTAATCTAAGAATAAATTTTAAAAAAATAAATTTCATTACAAATGGAGATCAATATAAAATATTGAATGTTTGAATAAGGAATAATTAATTAATTACCAAGAATTGAGAAATGAATTCAATTGAATGGGATATCAAATTTAGGGCCAAAAAGGTTAAACGTCCAAAAGAGAAAGCCTACGAAAAAGGCCAAAAAATGAGATAAAAGAAAAGAGATAAATTAGGCATAATTAGCATAAGGGCTGAACGGTGTCGTACAACTCATATTTTCAATAAGGAAGAAAATCAAATTCATCGTCTTCTTCAGCATTGCTCCGGCGGCCTCTGCAAAATTTTCTTCTGCGGCTTTTCACATCCATAATTTTCTTTTGCTTAATTTTACTAACACAGCCACCATTTCTATCAGAAATTTCAACACTCCAAGACTCAAAATGTTAGGGGTGGCGGATCAACTAATTTCAACATAAATCTTCTACGGTAATACCTAAAATTCTTTGATCGCAAGCTCGTAGGGGAGGCTGGCGCACCCCCTCTCTCCCCTAGTTCTTCCCATGGGATGGAGGGAGTATTACTTTTTACCCCGTATTATCAGATTCCCGAATACTAATACTCTCCTGTCTCAATTTAAACTGCATCCTTACTTTTTTTGACACTATTCTCTTTCAATGTCCGACATCGTATTTTTAAAAAAAATATAAAGAACAATATTATCATACATGGTATTGTTGAATTCGTCGTAACAATGATGTTTAAATATCAACTTTTATTTGTCATTATTATACGTGTGTAAAGATATTAACGGTCAAATATATTTTTTAAACAACGTGATAATAATTACGATGCAATTTGAATTGGGACGGAGAGTAAGTAGTTACTACACACTTTGATAATAAGCTTATTTTATTTTTTTAAACAAAGAGTTGGACACGCTTATATTACCATATATAGTTGGTGGGTGGTCCCACGTAGTACATGTTGTGCCAGGTTATGAGCATTAATGGCAATAGATCTGTTTGATAATAAGCTACGTAAGATAATTGCATTGGTGATTTTGTTTAAAAAATTGTACTGCATAATAATTGAAAAATGAGAAATGTGTGATAATGGCCTTATACATATTTTTCAAAGTGATGAAACAATTTTTAATTTTTCGAAAATGTCAAAATGATTCTGAACTCAATGATTTTGCTAGAATGGTTGAATATGACCGAAATACTTTTCTAATTCAAAATATATGAAATAAGTAAAATTATAAAATGTCTGTTTTGCCCCAGTAAATTTAAAAATAAGAATACGTAAAATGTGAATTTCCAAATACACCTCTTGCACATTCCATAATATACAAACCTTAAAAATCTCATCTCATTTTCCCCATCTCCAAACTCGTCCCCTCTTTGGTTTGCTCCACCCCCATCCTTCTACAAGCGTCCCACTCTCAATTCATTCACTCTACCCTTCCTCCACTGCCACCCCCACTACAATGATCGCCTGCACTCTGCTTGCTTGCTTTACCTTGGCCTCCTTCTCATTCTCAGATCTCCTGCCATTAAACGAAGAGTTTATGGCACCTATTCCCCTTCTCAATGTCCAGGTACTCAAACTCAAAGAACTCTCCATTTTTTTGCGTTTGAAGGAACCCTCAGTTTTCCATTTTCAAAACGCATACTACCATCGCCTCAACCTTCGAAAAGGCTAAAGTATCCTTCAACAATCTCTCCCCCTCTTCTTCTGCCGCCGCCGTCTCGACTCTGATACCACCTTCACTCTTGCTCACCCGCCAGCCCAGAAGTGCAGTCTCTCTTAGGGCATGCATAAAGTTATATGTTGTGTTTTATGTCATCAGAGTATTTGAGGGATTAACTTTGAAGCGATGTGTGCGACGCTGAATTTCCAGATTGTTTAGAAGATTAAAGAATTAATAAGTGCATATTATAATAGATGACCATCATGTTTAGTATTTAGAAAGCTCATATTTTATACATTTATTTGGGACATTTTAAAGTACTTAGAAATGTACCTTGCTGTGTTTGGTGTTTTGTTGAGATTGTACATAACATCAGCCTTTTATAAAAAAAATTAATGTTCAAAAAAATTGGGTGGACAAATTTGCAGGACGCTTTTGTGTAGACGAAAGGGGTAGATGCTATTATTGTTTAAATTCTTGGTCCATCCCAAAATTTTAAAATAATTGCTGATATATCCATAGGAATCAAAATTATGTGCTAATTAATATAACCCTAAAATTCTCGTTAGGTTTTCATGGTGGGATAGACTTCAAAAGACTAAAATCGTCAAATCATTTTTTAGAAAAATAAGCAGGGGTATTTTGTCATTTTCGAGATGGTCAACGCTGGGATTTGCCCAATCAATGCAAGTATTGGGTCAGATCGGCATAAATGATATATTCGACGAATAGTTACGAATGTTTCAACACTTTCAAAGAATTTAGGGTTGGTTTCGACATTTTTAGAAAAATTTAGCATCATTTTTTGGGTTTTAGCCTAGAAAATTTTGATATAGTCTTGTCGATTGAAAGTTCAATGATCTACCTGTTCTATATTCGTTAGATTAAGAGATGGTCTATCTCTAAACTATTGATGTAGTTGATTCAAAAGTTGAAGTAGGAAATTAGATGTGAGAACAGAAGAAGTAGATAAGTAGGAAAATGCCGGTGCTAGGATTGAAACTGATTTGGAGCTTATGATTAGAACCAAAAAAGACAATCCTATCATAGGGGATTACTACATGGACAAAAAAAACAGAATAAACTTGAACTTATAAATTTCACATTCAGTAACAAAAAATAGCGCCAAAAAGTACAAATTTCAGGTACAATTACAAAATCTTCGGGCACGCATCACATCCATAGCGCCCCGCCATCATCACAACTCGATTGAGAAGCAGCATCGAAACTAGCATTAAAGAACTCCGATAGCGCAGCATTGTCCAGAGATAACTCCATTACCGGCGAGCAGCTTCTCGGAGCATCCGCGCTATAGCTCGGACTCGAAAGCGCCGGAGAACCCAGGCTAGGGCTAGGGCTAGGGCTAGGGCTATGATCAGAGTAGTCAGTGTTTACGAACACATTTTCCGGTAATGGCGACGGAGGCAGAGGCAGTAGCGGTTGTGATGAACGGTGGTTGGCGGCGGCGGACCTGTGATTCTGCTTTCCACCGTCATAGCGCGGCGGACGGTTATTGTATCTTGGATGATGTGCTTCTCGTCTTTGATGATCGTCGTAGCGTGGCGGCGGACGGTTATATTTTCTTCGAGAATGTTCTTCTCGTGATTGAAACTCGCCACCGTCGCGATTGTAATTTAGCGGTTTCTGATTATACCTCCGCGGCATCTCCTCGTTCCGATCATTCCGCCACCGTTGCGGCGGTCTCTCATATTCGCGGCTTGGATTGGGGCCGCGGATGCGCGAAGGCGGAGACTGATAGGGCTTGTATCTCCGATTAATCCGATGGCTTTCGCGGCTTGACGACTTCGGGGCTAAACTCGAAGAACCATGTGAGTATCCATGGCGGCGGAGGAGGCGGTGGTTCGGACTCCGCGAACGGTAGTTTCTCCGGTCGTAGTCAGCGTCGCAGTCATAATCTTGACGGTAATCGCGATAATTTCTGTTGTAATCATCGTAATCACAACGGCGGTCGCGATTGTTTCTCCAGTATTCATCGTAATCACAACGGCGGTCGCGATTGTTTCTCCAATATTCATCGTAATCGGGACCATAATCGTGGAAATTTGACGGCGGCGCGTGATGATCAACTTCGCGACCGTAATAGCTTGAACCTGATTTTGAGGCGGCGGGTCTCCGACTATATCTTGGATGGTAATCCATTTTGTTTTACTTTGTTTTGATCGTATTCTTCTACTTCGATTGTTGTGTATTTATAGAATGAAAATGAAGCTTTAATTTGATACAGATTCTTTTCCGAATGGGAAAAGGGTTTTTTTCAGAAATCCGAAGGGGAAAAGGTAAGTCTCCTGGCTAGAATTAGGTGATGGATTTGTACTATAATTTAAAACAAATGAAAAGGTTAATTAACCATTAGCCATTATGTATGAATATAAATAAGAGAAAGTTTCAGTAAATGCAACATTTTCATTATCTTATGCACAGTAGACAGTAAGTGGCTTTTACATTAAATATTATATTTTTTTATAAAATTTAAATATTGTATTTTAAAAGTTGAAGCAAGTAATATATGTATTTGAATGTAAAAATATAAAATATTAAAAAACATTTTCATTTATTTTAAATTTAGTACTCTCTCCGTCCCAATTCAAGCTGCACACTTTAACTTTTGACAATTGACTTTAAAAATGTTTGATCTTTAATATCTTTCATTAAGCATGATTAAAACTTGTGAAAATTGATATTTTGAAAATATACGTTATAACGAATCTAACAATGTATTAAACAATTGTATGTACACTTATATACCAATTCAATTTTAGGGTCAAACTTAAAAAGTGTTGACTAAATGAATAATTACACTGCAGATTGAAATGAGACAGATGGAGTATGTAATTTAACAAAATGCAATGTATAAGGTTAAAATACGTGGTCTGCCTATAAGCTTATAGACAGACCGCCTATTAGGAAACCCACTCTATAAATAAAGTATAGTATAAATAGAAAAATACATTTTTAACCCTATATTTTGTTCAAAAGTGCATATATAACCTTATAAAATTTGAAATTACAAATATAATCCCGGGAATTCTTTGACCAGAATGTCAATGGTCAATTTGGCCAAAAATTTGGGAAAAGATAATCATTCCTTGTTAAAAAAAGAAAATAAAAAAAGATAAATCTACCCTCCCCTGTAAACTATCCCATCTTCAAACTCTCCCATCTTGTTCTCTGTCGGGTTATTCGCTGCTGGGTTGTTGGGATTGGTGGGCTTGGTTATTTTTACGGCGGAGGTGAGGTGGGCTTGGTAGACGTTGTCGTGACTTCCTTTTCTGAGGAGGTGGGGCTTGGTTTAGATCGTGAATGACTTAGGGTGGAACATGGCGGGCCTGTGGTTGAGGGCGAGGCTGAGGTGGAGCGTGGCTTGGGAGAGGTGGAGCACGGCGGAGCATTTTGGCTGGGCTAGGGTTTAGGGTGGGTTGAAGGGGGCGTGGCAGAGGGGAAATTCTGGTGGGGCCAGGTTAGAGCGTGGCGGGGGAGAGGTGGAAATCGACAGAGCGTTGTGGCTAGGTTAGGGTTGAGGGAAGGCTGCAACAGAGCGTGGTGGGGGAGAGGTGGAGTGCGACAGAGCGTCTTGGCGGGTAAGGGTCGAGGCCTGGCCGCAGCAGAGCATGGTGGGGAATAGGTGGAGCACGACGGAGTTAGGTTTCTAGTGGCTTGAGGGTGGGAAGTGGAGCTGGGATTTCTTTCTGAAACGCGGGGGGTGGTGGTGGTGGGTTCTGGTGGGGGTAGGTTTCTAGGCGAGCTAGGATTCTGGTGGCAGGGCTGGGTTTCTTGGCGGAGGTGATGGGCCACACGGCTAGGGTGAGGAGAGGGAGTGGTGGCGGAATATCAAAGGCGCGGTGGCACGGCAAAAAAAAATAGCGGCAGGTGATGGTCATGGGTGTGTTTGAAAATGAAGAAGAAGAAGAAGTCCTGGGGTAGAATTTGCATTACATTTTTAGTTTTGAGTTCAGGGGTAATTTTGTCTTTTTATATATTGTGAATCATTGACTTCATTGAGTCAACATCGGAATTGAGAAAAATGGGTATAACTGCACCATTTTACAAAAACGTAGAGTTAGTTTCCCACTTTAATGTTTTATAGGATTATATCTGAACTTTCGAAAGTTAATAGGGTTTTTATGCACTTTTTCCTAGTAATTTACGTTTTTACTTAATACACTAGTGGAAAATGCTTGATTAAAGGAAGTTATATCATACATCAAGTTCCTTATCTGGCCATGCATTTGATTGAAATCGATCAAAGGCGATTTAAAAATCCCCGATTAAAATTTGCTTTAAAAATCGCCAAACTAGAAACTTATTTATGCGGTTCCAAAAAAATTGCTTCCTGCAGTGAAGCGGAGATCGATATGGAGTAACACAGATTTGGAACAACAACACATTTTAATTGATCGGCGGACACAACAACACCAACACAATTTAATCGATCGAGCTGGAACATACAAAAACAACATACAACATCAACATAGGTTCATCAGCGGCGGAGGCAGAGCTGTGCGGCGGAAATCTAATCGGTGGAGGAAGAGGCGCAGACGGAGGTAAACGAGCAGCAGAGGCGAGTGAGCGAGTGTCGGTGATCCAATTGGCAGAGATGAGCTTCAGCGGTGGAGGTGAGGGTGGAGGGAGACTGAGGGTTGGCGAAGTGTGGCGTGAGGTTGGGAAGCAGCGTGAGGGCAATGGCAGAGGGTAGCGGACGATGGTGGAAGGTGGGCGGTTGAGGGTTGGAGAAAGATTTGAAAATTTTGCTTTGTGTTGGAGAAGGATAATTGGTCGCGGTTTTCTTAAAATGGAGGGAGCCACTTGGTTTTCTCCTAAAAATACTTGTTTATGTATTGGTCCAACAAAGGCATCACATTAAAGGTGTACTACAATTAGAATTGCCTTTAAAATAAAAGGGTGATCTGGGATAAAACTTCCGAACTCGAAACCTATTTGAAACTCTAATTAAAGGTTGTTTTTTTAGTTAGAACCGTCTTTAATCGATTATCATTAAAGGTGGAAGCGCCTTTAATTGATTTTAAAATGGCCTTAAAATTAAGAAGGTGATCTAGGAGAGAGTTCCAAACTCAGAACCTATTTCGGATCTCAATAAAAGGCAGTTCCGAAGGAACCGTCTTCTTACGCTGCCTTTAATAGAAGGAACCGTCTTCTTATGCTGCCGCCGCCAAGCTCCGTCGCCTCCGCCAAGCTCTGACGCCGCCGCCAAACTCCGCCGCTGCCGATGTGCTCCCTCCCACTGCCACTACCGTCGTCGCCCTTCTCCTCCCGCTCCACTATCGCCGCCGCCACCGCTAAGCTTCGCAACTACCACAACTAAGCTCCACCTCCGCCTCCATCGCCGCCCCCGTAACCTAAGATCTCTAACTTCCCACCACCGCCGCCGCTGTGCTCCCCCCGCCACCGCTGTGCTCTTTCCCATAACCCTAAGATCTCTAACTTCCCACCACCTCCGCTCTCTCCGCATCACTACCGACACCTCCTTCCTCTGATTGCCTTCGCCCCGGCCCATAGCCTCATCCCCCCGTCGTCTCATTCTTCCCCTCAACCTCATACCCCAGCCACCGTCGTCTTTCTCCCACCCGCCTCTAGGTCGTTCTCCCACCCTCCACCGTCGTCTTTCTGTCACCTACCTCTACGTCTTTCTCCCACCCGCCACTGTCATTTTTCTGCTGCTTTATTTGATAGCGCCGTTCAGACCCCGGCGTCGCTCAGCCAAGCGTCGGGCCTTTCCCTCACCGTCGCCAATCAGACCCTGACTCGCTCAGACCTATAACTGAAAACAATCGGACCCCAGGCCGAGAAGAAGGCAGAAAAAGCTGACCTGCGAAGCGACGTATGACTGCCGGCCTAGAGGAATTCCACGGCTGCGACGAGCGGGAACAAAAGGAGCAAAAGAAGAAGGAAAGAGAAGAGCTCAGGAAGAATTCCTCATTTATTCCACATTTTCTCTGTTTTTCTTTTTTAAATTATAAGGGTACAAAGGTAAATTCCTCATTTATTCCGGCTGTGAAAAGGTTGACCAAACGGTCAATGTGGTCAAGGGTTATATTGGCACTTTCCGAGATTGCAGGGTTACATTGACACTTTCGCCCTAATTTCAGGGTCATTTTAGCACTTTTCTCTAAATATATATATATATATATATGTAAAATATCATTTTTTTTAAAACTAAAGATATTTACAGTCAAACGTGCTCATTGAATACCATGAAAAAGTAATTGTGCAATTACTTATGAGACAGAGGGAGTATATTTTAATTTGGTTCACCAAATGTGCCGATTACGTTGGAGTGAACAATTCTCAAACCATAATATATCTTTGCAATTATTTTGCCTCAATTCACTAAGTCTCTTTCTATTTATAACTCTTCAATTCGTGAGCAAACCTAGAGTTCCTCTTTTATGAACTATAGATTCTTTGACTTACACTAATAAGTTTTTTTTTGGGATTTTAGGAGATATCCCAAAAGTTCACACTCGACTCAAAATTTCAAATATAAAATATGAGAAGTTCCCATCTCTCCATTGAATTGAATATTCTAACATCCAAATGCATACGGTTATCCCAGATGCTCGTTGATTGTGTCAAATGTGCCATATGTCCAACGGTTGTGTTGGATATACCAAATGCACGGTGATCGTGTTGGATTTACCAAATGAACGGTGGTGGTCATATGTACCAGAGACATGGCAGTAGTTAAATGCACGGTGATAGTGAGAATTGTTGGAACAACCCTTTACATGAGTATGCCCCTTCTCTTTGGAAAGGGATATGCATTACATATATACACAGGTGCAAATACAACAAATAAATAAAGATTCAAATTTATATATTCTTCATACGTTAAAACATCCTCATAGTTACATCCTTACCACTCTTAATTCTTCACGTTACCAACTTACACAGAGAATAAGTCCTACCTAAACAGAAACTCTCCAGTTAACTGTTCATATAATCTTGCCACCAGACTTAGCACCAACTCCTATAATCTTGGCACTAACTACACAATCAAACTAGAACTAAAACAGTAAATAACAACTAGATTAACCATTCTTGATTCTTCAGTGATGCACTTCGTGGCTCTGCCGCAACCGCGAGCACTCTTCATCCTGATCATTCTGCCACCACCACCACGGTGCTCTTTCACAGGCATATATAGGGCGGCGGATTTGTGAAGATGAAGATTGGTATATAGCTCTGGTGCGTGGATGTTTTCGGGTTAATTTTGATAAAATACGGGAGTATGTAAGGCGATGGAGGCGGCGGTTTGGACTCGGTGACCGGTACTTTCTCCGGTATTCATCGAAATCACCGTGAAGGAAATCGTAATCATCTCTCCGGTTGTCAGCGTGATTGTGGACATAATCGTGAGTGTTTCCCCGGTAATCATCGTTGATCTTCGATGAGTAGCTTTGTGTCTGACAATCGTAATCTCTCCTTGGCTTTGTGTCGATGAATCTTCGATTAATTTTTCTGCGTTTTACTTTGCGATGAAATAAAGCTGAATTGTTTACCGTATTTATAACCACGGTTAAAGTCCTTTTCCGAATCGGAATTCACCGCGGTTAGAGTCCTTTGCCGAACCGGACTAGGAATTTTCAATGCGCACGCTCAAGTTTTAATTAGTTGTTTCCTCAATTTTCGTTTTTTAAAAGGAATCAAATTTCATTAAAAGAATGAAGAAGAAAGCGAAACACAAAATTTTGTTCTAGAGTGATTAGAGCCGTCTCCCATAATTTGTGAACCCTGTGCCAGGCAATGAATTGTCTTTTAAATAATTAATAATTATAATCTTGTTTATTTGCTGGATTACAACATACAATTAAGAGTACGTCTCTTGAAAAACGGTCTTTCCATGACTTATGGAAATACCAAGATTTAAAGTGTAAATTAGAAGAAATGAAGATAAAATTTTTGGGTTGCATAAATCGGGTTATAAACTTTATAACTACTACATGTTGCACAATAATTTTTTAATATTGCAACTAAAATATTTTACCTTTTATTATTCTAATTAAACCTTGTCTTTCCATAAGCCTGTGGAAAGACGGTCTTTCCCAAGATTTTGCATACAATTAATGTATATTTCTCCGATGTACACTATAAAAATACTTTACTAATTTTATTTTGATACATGTTTATTTAAACTGCATCAAATTCTTACTATACTATAGATCCAAATATTTTTTCGGAGGAAGTCCAGTTTTATGAGTGGAGGAAAACTTATACTTCCTTAAATATTTTTAAAAAAATTATAATCAAAATAAAATTAAAATTTAGTAAACTGAACTATATTAAACTAAATAATATTAATAAAATTAAAATTTAGAATAGAATTAGATTTTATTAAACTAGATAAAATTATAATTTAGAATAGAATTATAACTTATTAAATTAAAATTAAATACTCTAAACTAAATTGAATTAAATTGAACAACGTATTGTGCTAGTAAAAAACTACTTAATACATTTATGCACTCTGATTTAGTTGTTCAT
The DNA here is from genome assembly GCA_032355605.1 of Rubia tinctorum. Taxonomy (NCBI): domain Eukaryota; kingdom Viridiplantae; phylum Streptophyta; class Magnoliopsida; order Gentianales; family Rubiaceae; genus Rubia; species Rubia tinctorum. The sequence continues at coordinate 23,572 of JAULKM010115234.1, read as the reverse complement.
GTCGATATATTGTGTCTGATCTGGTTGTGAAGATCGTATGTTTGTGGTTATGTTTGTGATTTTGTTTTAGGAGTCACATTTATTTTGTTTTGTGTTTTTTAAGGTGTTGACAGTTTGGACAACTGACTAGTGTACGGTTGTTGAAGATCCATATTTGGCATAATGGTATTAATGTGTGACACCCTCATCCTCACCAAATGGTCATGGTTTTCATAGATAGCAAGTTAAGATCACAATAGTTGTACTACGATTTTTTATTGGATCTTTAAACTAAAATTGTGCAGATGATCAGTCAGATTGACATGTGAATTAAACATCCTTTAAATAGATTAACTATTCGTATATGCTAGTTAGATTGAATGTCAATTTCAATTATTATATTCGTTGCTAAGCATTTTCCACCACTATCCATGAATGATTGGTTTAGAAAAAAAAAACTTATGCTGTGTTAAATCGACAGTGGGATGGTGTCACCGTCATAATGGAGTTTTTGGGCAGCGGTGAGATGATAATTCTTTACTAAAATAATTTAATTTTTCAAATAAGGATTACGATATCCTTACAAATATCACTTAAATTACACTTGAATGGAACTTAGTTGATTTAACAAAAAAAATCAACAGAAAGGCGACTACTTGTCTCTCACTAACTAGTTTGATGGATAAAAGTGGTAAAAATTGAGTGTTCTAGGAGGTCGTCGTCGTGCCTCTCAAAAATAGTATTTGTAGGATCTAATTGTGGCTAACTACTAGAAATTAGATAGTAGCAATCTGGGGTCATCCACGAGGAAAAAGGGTTTTATCTAGTGTTAAACGTAGTTAAAAACACACGAAGAAGTCAATCTACATGTGTGGTAACAAAGTAGGGGGTTTTGGTTTGGAAAAAACTACGCTTAATTTAAACTACTAAAGTAACAAACAATTATAGATGACAATGCAAATACGATCACACTAATACAAAAGGCAGAATAAAGATGATAACGAGTTTTGGGCGCAATTGATTTACATTTCTAGTCATCCTTTGATCATCGATTAAATAACCTATTTTTATGCATTAATCATATATTGTGGAGAACTTATCAACACCTTTCGGGTGAAGATATTTCTCGCTTCTCCTCAATTATAGTTAGAGTGGGCGATCGGCACCACACAATAACCCTTACCCTCAGGTCACCCTAGACGATCAGCGTCATAGACTTCCCCGAGAATAGTAATACACATGGAGAACCAATACAACTAACACAACATCCTGCAAGCAAGAAATATCGGGATAACATAAACATATCTACTAATAACGACTACGAAGATCGGCTTTCTTGCTAATCGTTATAGTGAGCCACATTGATAATTAGTCAAATCCATTCAAATCCATCTCAAATCTAAGAAATTTCATCAATAAATAATCACAATTAGTTGTCACGCCCAATTATAACCTAACATCAACTAACGATAATCACATCGACAAAAAGTCAAAGTATCCCGGGTTTGACCAAAAACCTAGAAAATAATTAACCCACAGTCATCAAATAGTTGATCATCCTAGTCTAAATCATGCATTAAATACACAAGAAAGCACAAAATATACTTGATAATCAAAGTACAAAGTAGGATAAATCAAATCCACAAGTTCATACTAGAAATACTTACCAATTGCTCCCAAGAGTATATATAGCCTAGATTAGCTAAACCCATAACAAAAGCACAAAAATCCATGGTAAACATAGGAGAATAGATGAAGGAATAAATGCAAATTAGGGTTTCGAAGGTAGAAAATTCATTGTCTTCAATGGGGGAGAGAGACGGGTATTTATAATCTAGGAATTAAAAGAGAAAAGCAACATAATAGGTTGTTGGACCCTTTGTCACGGACTGTGCCAATTTGCCATTGGCCGTGGCCACTGACCATGCAAATTTGACACTGACCGTGACAAACTATCTGCCCAGCTTCTACCAATTTCCAGAATAATTGGCATTCTCTTCAAAATTCTGCCGCCTCTTCAATCCCGAACTCTTCAAAAGGAGTCTACAAAATGATCTTCAAAATACTTCATAAATCAAAGAATTAGGACATAAAACATGTGATATCATCTTAACCCTTTAATTGATAAAATGTCAATTTTCTTTAAATTAAATCCCTAATCTATTACAAAGCCAGAATTCGAATGTGCTAAAAATATAATATAAATTGGGCACATCAAACAACCATAGGGGAACTCCTTCATTGTCATGGAGGATTTGTTCATGTAGAAGAATATAGTGAACCTCAGATTGAAATATTTTTTCCATTATGTAATAGGAAGTCACGAGACTTCCAATTGTAGGTTCACAAGCATGCCCTCCACTATGAAGCACATACATACACACCCATTTGAAAACCAATCTTTGCTCTAGGCTCAACACCGAAAAGTCATTTTTGTTGGCTTGGCTGAACCTATCTCTTAGCAATATAAAATTATTACGCCAATCACTACCGGACAAAGGGGTTGAGATTAAGTCTTACTAGGCCACAATTGTTGGTAATATACTTCAAAGGGGCCGTCAGAGACATTGAGATGCAAAAACCTAGGCTCTGTCCAGGGGCACCCTAACACAACATTTAATGTAGATTCACTAACAGAGACCGTTATTCCATTAACAATGGTTAAGTTAAGGTTCTCGGCCTTCTTCCCCAAATCAGCATAGATTTGAACAAATTCATTGTGATGAGTTGGATAATTCATTGTTATCATGTTGTGTAAATAAGAAGGACTAAAATGGTCTAATATGTAATCAAATTTTAGATCAGGGACAAGGTGGAGTTTAAACACCATTGTAGCCATGCATTTATGTTCTAGCCAGTCCCCGTAGCACTTTGATGCCTCCATGTTGAAGAACTTGCAGTTGGCTCTGGCCTCCAGTAGACGCTCATGATCATGCCGTGTTCTCTTTTTTCGATTGCGGATAGAATACCTTTACCTTTTGTCCACCACCAGTTCCAATGGCTGATTGAGTTGTGCCGCAAAAGGAGCCTTTGATGTCGAACCCCCTTTTGATTTCGATGCACCTCAAGAATGACCTATCGTAGATAGTTCCAAATTTTGAAGATTGAACATGGTTTTATGAACTGAAAGTTTTGTGAATGGGGAATTTCAATGTATATTTGGAGTAAGAAAGCATTGGGAAAGAACACTATTATTGTGAGTTCTAGTCCTGAAATCGCAGCGGTGTCGTTTATATATGAAGCCCTTGCCAAACACAACTACCAAAATTGGAACAATTCACATAATATATTCCAAAATCGGAATAATATCAGACTTTAAATTGGGGGTTGATGCACGAGGATTACCATTGTACAACCTCCCAAACAAAATTGTAAATCTAATTAACCTCCCAATCGCGCCCCAAAAACCTAACCATCCCAATCCAGCTAAAAAATTGTTCCTCCCCCATTATAATATTGCTTCCCCATTATAATTTTACTTCCCCACTTCCAACCACCAATTTTATTATAAGGATTCATCATGAAGGGAGGACACTCAAAATTATTTTTCATATAAATGTCTTTGGTAATCTCTTTTGGTTTCAGATCTGAAGAAGAGGTTTTGATGAGACTTGATTTTAATATTTTATTAGCACAATTAACACCCCATTTTACATTATTTTGTATGTGGTTAGTGGAGTATTAGGTGTTTTACATGATGGGGGGTTAGAATCACCTGGTGTTGTTATTTGCCCTAATTTTTTCTATTTTGTAAGCATTTATAGTCTAACATGTTTACCTCTATAAGTTGGTAAATTTATTCTTATTTTGTGAGCTTAATTAGAGACCATCATGGGGAAGGTCATTCACAATAATGGTAGTAGATAGAAGACCAGTCAATAAGTTGGTTTTAAAGACCACTTTACAAAGTGGTAGAAGATTGCTTTGATCAAAGGAAAGGAAGAAAATTGAAAAAAGACAGGTTTTAAAGCTAGGGTTTGGAGTAAGGGCTAGTGGTTGCAGTGTAAAGCGCACCGCTAGCTATATTCGGAGAGGTGAGAGTTTAAGGGTGAGGGCAAAAATCAGGATATTAGTCATATTGGGAGTTCTCGATGAATCAACATATCCACTCGGTGTGATAAAACATAAATTAGGAGTCAGATCTCTTATGTGAATAGGAATGGAGGATTAAATCCAAATATTAAGCATGTGAAGTAAATTCCCCAAGGATCTTTATTATCTTATTTAGATTTGCATGTTAATAATTGTCAAATCATAGCTACACAACCCCCTGGTTACTACACGCGCACTTGTTGCTGCTTGTGTGTGTTACCACACGACTCTATCTTCTAAACCCCATTATCTATGAGGACAACACTCAAATTACCACTAGATAATATCTTAGTAGTTAGGAGTCACTAGGGCAGAAATATATAAATACTCCCTCCGTCCCAGATTAAATTGCACAAAATCAAAGATTCAGTCAAACTAAGAAAACTTTGACCACATATTTGAATAAATATATATACAATAATATTGTTGTATGTGATATCGTTGGATTCATCATAACAAGTAGTTACTAAAATGTAACTTTTTATTTACTGATATTATACACAGTTAAATATATTAACAGTCAAACATGTGTGTTGGAGACCGTGAAAAATATCCGGTGCAATTTAATCTGGGACAGAGGGAGTATTATATTTGACTTGCATGCACCCTAATGTTTAATGACGTAGGGGTGCACGTCAGATTCATTTGGATATGTACTTTATGAACACTTTGTAATGTTAAATGAATGGAGAAGCCTATGTTAGAGATTCAAATGTTAACATATTTTTCAATAGCATTTAATTGTTACATCTTGTATGAAAATTTACGTTTTTTCGAAAAACATTAAAGCATCATTCTTGATGGGTCAATTGATGGAAAAAGACTCTAACAGAAAGAAAGGGTAAGCTCTCCGCTCTATTTTCTTGCAACGCTATGCCTATCAAATTTGGTAAAGGCTTCTCTTATACACAATAGGTGAATAGGTCAGCGGGCATTTGAAAGTCACACGTGAGTGGGTACAAGTATGTATAAAGGGACACACGCGTGTGTGATGAGCATCTGAGGATCTATGCATGCGTGTGAAGGTCCATGAGTGTATGAAAAGGTGAGAATGAGAAACTATGATAGTCTGCTGTTGAAACGAGATGAGAACATCTGAAGGTTGGCTAGGAATGAGTACGTTGTTGGGAGGGACAGTCGGAGATCCGAGAGCCACACCGGGGATGACGGGAAACGTGTGAAGACTAGAGAAAATCACTAGAGATCTTGGAGAGATGCTAGACTGCTGGAAAATTTTCCGGAGAAGAAGCCAAACTGAAAGTTTGAAGTCGAGAAGAACAAACAGTGGGAAATCAGGAAATTTCCAAAATGAGGGAGAGAGGAACTCACTTTGAGAGAGGGACGCGAGAATGTTGACTGGAATTGGTAACGACAATGAGAAGGGATTAAGGAGCGGCGACGCCACAAAAAGAAAGAAAGAATGTGTGTGTGTTTGTGTGTGTGAGAGAGAGGAAAGAGATTGGGACCAAAGATCATAAATGTTCTGATAACATGTAAAGTGGAAACCTTGAATAATTAGGGTTGTTTGTATTATTAATATATAGAGGTACAAATGAATCTAAACTCTAATTCAACTAGGGTAACTTAGAACTTTAATCAAACTCATCTATTGTAATAGTCACAAACCTACAGTCTACAACAACTCGAAGTGTAATCAAAGAAGTCCTGAGCGCAATGAAAAAACATTCTCGGTAGCAAGTTTACCCGCCCCCTCTCAAGCGTCGTTAAAAACATGAGAGGAGGCCGAAGTATTAAGGGTCAAAGATAAGAATTTATGATGTTGCTCCCATTCCTACTACTATGCTACCAAGAATGGTAGATAGTGTCAAGTACCGGGGTCGTCCACAGAGATGTTAGGAATATGATAATTAACTGCGAACAAGCGTGATCGGGTCGTCAATCCGACCATGTGTTTGGAATAATCAATGTTGGTAAAACAGTCATTGGGGGATTTGTACTAACAACTACTAGCATGCAATCACAATAATAAACTAGAACTTTGGGGTATTTACGTAACATGATTGATAAATGGCTCTTATCCTCGATTCATTCACATATAAACATATAGGCCTATCTTATGCCCACGTCACATAATGTGGAGATAGCCAGATATTTCCCTTTGTTTTTCACAGAAAGGTACTTTCCACAAATACATGCATATCTCACCATCTCTGTAATTAGAGATGCGCTCTAATCCAGTGACTCCACTGACCATCCCTGTCATTAACGCACCCCTTCTTAGAGAAGCTAAGCCTGCTTAAAAGGGCAATGTCTCACGTAGGTCTCAACCGTTAGATATGAAAGTGAGGGCATTACATCCCGGACACTCCACTATAGATCTCAATCCCCAGGCCTAGAGAGGCAAATGAATTGATACTTTGTGATGAGTCTAGAGTCAGCACAACTCTAGTTGCTACAAACAATTATTCTCATCTATCGGGGTAAGCCAAGGGTTTCCCCTCATTGAGATTTTCCGAACTGACCGTCCAACATGTGATTTCTCACACAACTAGCCAATTAGAATTATGGTTTAATACATACAAAGATATTCTCTCAAAATATCATGAATGCACTCATCTCCCCGGTATTCTTGAACCTACTCTAAATCTAACACTCCTAAGATAGCAATGAAGCCTAGCACGATTTTACACTACCATGCATGTATGGATACATCATAATAATGACATAGCATAAATCTTACAAGAAAGGAAAGCATAAATCAAGCACAAATATTCATAAGACATAAAGATAGGAGAATCTAGATAGCAAAAGGCTAAAATCAATTCATGAATACAAATATTACCCCAATTTAATTAACTACTCCCAAGCATTGAATCCAAATATTTCAATGGATTCAATGCCTTTGGGCAAAAGGAAAATAAAGAGATGAAAAGAAAAAAAATCTAGAGAGAAGGAAGATTTTTCTCTCTCTCTAGCATACTCTTGAAGATGAAAAATGACATAAACTTCAACCCTAGTAGACATAGGTACATATATACAGTAGTAGAGAATTGAGCCTAAAAATAGGGTAAAATCCTAGCAGCCACAAACAGCACGAGCAGTGGTGTCTGGCACAGTCCGTGCCAATCGATGACCCTTCATGCTGGCGCAGGCCGCTCGGTCTGGCACGACCTGTGGCATTGTGCTAGCGTGACTTTTCGTGTCTGGCACGGACCAGAGTCTCGTGCTGGCACAAGCTGTGTCATCTAGTACACACCGTCGGCTAGAGCCTCGTATTGATGCCTCTGAATACACGTCCCGTGTTGTTCGGCTTGGGCAGTAGGCTGACATGGCACGGGTTGTGTCATTCGTCACACCTAGTGGATTGATCTTTGCATTGATGACTTGAAACGACGCGGACCGTGTGAACAGAATGGTCTGTGCCCATACTTAGCTGAATTTTGGAGTGGAACGAAGACATTGGCACACGGGCAATTGAATTTGGCAGGGTCCGTGCTGGGATCTTGCACGGTCTGTGTTGCTTGGAACGGGCCATGCTGAGGACCCCTGGAACGGGTCATGTTGCATGGCACGGGCCGTGCTAAATGAGCCTTTGTGTTGGCCTTAGCTGGCCCGTGTCGGCTCTCGTGCTGGCCTTGGATGGTTCTGGCGGTTGATTTGTTTGCTTCTCTACAAATGATTCGTTGGTCCGATTTGAGAGTTCTTTTAGTCGAATTTATAGAAATCAAGAAGAAGAATCTAATGGTGCCACCCTCAAGGGCCGATTCTTCTGGAATTGTTCCAAGAATTTCGTGCAACTCTTGGACTACGATTCCTCTGCTTCTTTCTTGGTCTTCTTGAATTTTGAATCCGCCTTTTCCGGGCTACTTTCCATCTACAACCACCCTTTGGAGTCCGTCTCCCTAAATCTACTACCATCCTTGAGAATGACCTTTGATATCTTCTACTATCCTTGCGAATGACCTTCAAATATTTACTACCATCCTTGAGAATGACCTTTGATATCTTCTACTATCCTTGCGAATGACTTTCAAATATGTACTATCACCCTTGCAAATAGCCTTGTATAAAAAATGATGAAAAAGTACTCACCAGTAACCTACTAATAAGATTAAAAAAGAAGATTTAGGTGCCCGTGAATACAAAGAGTCTATTAGTTTCAATTACGTCTACAAAACTCTGGATTTAGATAAGAAAACAAATAATGGTCATCTAAACCCTTTGTCGTGCAAAGCTAACTAAAACTAGCAACCAACCAAACAAAAGATGATAATAAATGTGTCAAATGCATCAGTTAACGTATAAAATAAGTTGCACATCACAAGTTTATAATTCACAATGTCGAGAATATACGAAGATATAATAAGATTGTATCTGAATATGTTCAGTCAACAATTACCCTGAAAACCATGAATATTGCTATTTCTAGAATCTTTAGGAGATATTCCTTCATCGGAAACTCACTGCACATGGTTGTAGAAAGTTTGAGAGTTGTGATGCAGCAGAAGCACTCGACGACTTGAGTTCCCAAAAGAAGGAACTACAAAATCACAATCACAAAAGTTGACTGCTTTGAATGATCTGGGAAAAACAAGCTCCCACAACGGCAAGAGGAGGAGGCGGAGCCTTTGCTCCCGCCCACCCACCCACCCACCCACCCACCTCCATCATCACCATAGTAGATTATAATTGGGTTATAATTGAGAAATTTTGGGGGAATGAAAATGGTTCACCTTATATTATAATTTAACTTCTTTGTTTAAAGCGGATTTTGGATTTCAAGCTTATAATATACTAAAATTTAATAAAGATAATCCATTTTGCCTGCCAATATTGCATCAAAAGTCTATAAAAATTTATTGCGTACAAGAATTGTCAGTAAACAAAAAGGACACATTTGACCAAATTTTTATCAAACAAATAAATACATAATTTGGAAAGCATCTGCGAACTAAATATTAGAATTATATTGAACATTCTTTAAACGTTAGTGGGACGAGATTTTATAGGGTACAAGAATTGTCAGTAAAAAAAGACATATCTAACTAGACTTTTATCATACGAATAAATACATAATCTAAAAAGCATTTGCAAACTTAGATAACAGAATTGTATTAAGTATTATTTTTGGATAAAATGTTAGTAGGACGAGCATTTATATGGTTCTCATCCATATTCTATTAATAACAATTTCACACAACATGCGATTACAATAGATGATATTATGGGATAAACTCATTTACAATGAGGTGCTAGATGAATTCTACAATTCTAATCGAAACCCTCAGTGGCAATATGAGAGCTACACAAAGGCACTAGTCAATTTACATTCCGAACAAAGGTCTATGTGGCAATGAGGACACACAAAGAATAAGTGATTATCACTGTGTAACTATATGATAATATCGACCCTAAACTATCAAACATAACTACTCACAATGAAGTCTCAGATGAAACGTACTCAAAAATATTCCATCTACACTTTCGATCAAATTAAGGCAATCAAAACAAAGAAAATCAAAATTTTCCAACAAAAATCCAGGTTTTCTACAGTTAACCCGTTAGACTTTTTTCCTAAAATAGGAGACTAAAACCGATAGTTTTAATTGCCAAAAATATTTTTTCATCGGTGTAAAAAAATTAATTATAATGCGTAGAATTATCTCTAACTCGATTCCAAGAGGATAAAGTTAATGGACCAAAATCCACAAATTTGAATTAAATCCTCATTTTTATAAATCTGATTTATATCCTCAGAAATAACGGGATAAGCAGTAGTCGTCGTTTTAACGACTATGAATTGAATTTCACCTTTTCGTATTTGAATCTTTGGACAACAGATCTAGATTCAATAAAATTTCACCGGAAAAACATATATTGACAGAGAAAATTCCTCCTGATGCTAAAATCCAAAAAAACCACTATAAATACCACCCTATATTAAAATTCAAAAATTCAAAAACTAGAAAGAAAGAAAATTAAACTAAATAAAATAAAAAAACCAATTAGAAATTGTCTTAGAAATACTGCCCTATATTGAACATTTTATTAACTTAGAAACGACACTTTATGTTGTCATTTTGATGAACAGAAGTTTTAGTGTAAAACAAACAAGTTACCAGTTCTACTTCTGCCATCTGTGTAAATGCCTCACTACTCAGCTTGGATGTCCTCTCAAGAACACCCCCAGAGAGATGAGTTGATGACGGTGGGTTACGAGCAACCTTTTCCCGAACCCGACCATAAGTGCTTTACCAGCAACGGAGATGGGAGCAGGTTTTATCCCAGCTGAAAGCAACAACCTCCTCGGCGTCATCGCTAATCAACACCACTCAAAACAACAATCACAATGATGTGATGAATACCAGAGAAGCCCAGGTAGCCGGAGGCGCTATTCCTATGCAATTAATGGGCAAACGCCATTTACACTTGCAGAAAGGGAGAGTAACGGACATCAATTAAATGTTAACTCAGATCATGTAGGTTTTGGAGTGGGTTGAAATAGGTTGAATCTCTTCAACCCGCGGGACCAGGTTCTCAATTGAGAACCGTCCCAATTCTGTCAAAATGGTAAAACCAATGTGCTGACGTGTGGGCCATTTCCCTTGGGAATTGTTTTGTTCGAAAATTTTTCCACCTACCAATTTTTTGCCATCTCCGCCTGGGGATTTTTTTATTTGAAAATATTTTGACCGCCTACCTTTGTTGACTATTCAATTTAAATTTTCTTATTCTTTTTATTTTTAATTTTTAATTTTTGATTATTCTTTACTTATTTTTAATTTTAACAAAAGTGAATTTAAAGTTTGAAAAATGAAATTAAATTTTAAAATTAAAATATATTATTAAATTTTAAATTTCAAATTATTTTGAATTTCCAAATTTATTTAAATTAAATACTAAAGATATTTTAATAAATAGGATAGGAAAAACTAAGTGGGATTCATAAATAATAAGGAGAGTAAAATTGTATTATTAAATTTCACATTTAAATTTATTTTGTTACGTAAATTTATTTGAATTAATTATTAATGGTAGAATTAATGAGTAGGATAGAGATAATCAAGTGGGGTCCATGAAATGATTTCTAAGTGGTTTGAACCATTGTGGCGAAAAATGGAGTGATTTAGTTGTGGTTTGAATTGCTGAGGTGGAGGAGAGAGATTGATTATTTAATAAACTGAAACCACAAGAGTGGGCTGGGAGTGGTTTTACCATTGTACATGGTCTCAGACATCAATCCCTACATTCCAAGTTTACAGGTGCAATCAACGGAGTCTACATGAGCTAATTAATGAAGGGACTGTTGAAAAAATCAACAGGCGTAATTCAAGTTATATATCCTCACAGTCAAATGAGTGGATGCTGTAGGATTTGTGAAAATTATGCAAATATAAAATAATTTGTATTGAAACGTTAAAGAAGGAAATTCGGGTGAAATAAGGAATTTGAAGATGAAACCCGAGAGAAAATACTTTTGTCCATGAGTAGTGATTGAAAAATATATCAATTACTATATTTATATGATTAGTTCGGATTTATGGAAATTGGATTTGATTTGATAATATCCTTTTCGCAAAGGATTTTGTTTGATTGGATGGAATATATTTTAATTCCTTTCTTTATGAGATTGGATTTGATAATTCCTATCTCCAAGAGATTTGATTCTAATCAAAATTTGAGATGAAGGAGGAATTTTTTCGCTCAGAAGATGATGCGTGCGATTGGTATTTGTAGAGGAAAGTTTGACTGAGTTACTCAATGCTTTTAAATGAAGAAAATATGCATACAGGTTTTCACATATTTCTAGAAGTGCTCCAGAGCTTTCGTTTGTGTTCCAACATGATCATAACTTTGTGATCAAGTTCAGAATCATATACCTTAATACCTCTGGAGGAGGAGATCCAACATTGACGAGTTTCAAGGTTAGATTGAGTCTGATCAAGGCGGATCGGTAACAAAAGAAGCTTTCAGAATTCACACGTTATAATTAGAATAGATAACTATAATTGTATTGTGTACTTTGTACTATATCTTTCTGATTAGTGGATTCATTCTAAACTGGGCCATGCCCGCAGATGTAGGTGAATTTCACCGAACCGCATAACCAAGTCTCGTGTATTTATGCTTTACTTTATTGTATACTTTGTTAGATAAGTTATGTTGGAACATGGTAGTAATAATTGATATAATTAGGTAAAACAAAAATCAGAGTTGAGTCACTTATTCTTACCTTGGTTGTGTCAAGGAAACTGAGATCCGGTTTTACCAATGAAGACCAGAGAAGGATATTCAATGTCTTGGCCACCACCGTTGAACGAAAAAAACTACAATTACTGGAAGGCACACATGAGAGTTTTCATAAACTCGCTGGATGAGCTGTCTTGGCAGTGTGTTGAAACAGAATGGAATCCACCAACTGAAGAAGCAGTTTGGAGAAACTTAAAATCAAAGCTAAGTCATCATGGACTGCATATGAGCTAAAAGCCTCAATGGCAAATTCTAAAGCTTTAAATGTGATTTTTACAGCAGTGGATGAAAATCAGTTTAAACTCATCTCTACATGTCATCAGGCAAAGAAACCATGAGATATTTTGCAGATAGTTCATGAAGGTACAAGTCGTGTACGTGAATCTAAATTACAAATATTGGATAAAACGTTAGAAGAATTGAAGATGGAAGAGGATGATACTGTTGTTGTGTTCAATGGAAAACTAAGAGACATCACCAATATGGCTTACAGACTCAGAAAAACCTATAAGGAGTCTAAACTTATGAAAAGATTCTTGAGATCACTCCCTTAACGATTTTCCATGAAATTTGCAGTAATAGAAGAAGCAAAACATGTGTCTACCATGACATTAGATTAACTAATAGGATCACTGTAAACCTATGAGGTGACATTAGAATAGCCTACAAAGAAAGCACGAAAAGAGTTGGCTTTGAAAGCCTTGTCGTCGAAGATCATCCACGAAGTTGATATGATGATGGTATTGAAGAACATGCATTTATCACTAAGAATTTTTTAAGAAGATGGTGAATAAAAAATCACAAGAGAAATTTGGTGGAAATACACCCCGGGCACAAGACTTTGGAAATAATTGTGGACCACGGATCGAACAAACCAATCAACAATTCTCAAGAAATCAGAGTGGAGAAACAAAGCAGTCAGGAAGCAAGCAAGAGAAAAGTGATTGTGAAGAGCTTTAGAAATAGAAAAAGGATAGGCTACGACAAGCCATCAAGAAGCACTGTAGCCTATCCCTTAACTATTCCTCAACTTCAGCATTCAGTATGCCTGATGTTGGAACATCATCAAGGTATCCCTCATCAGATTTTGCATTTTCTTCCCCTATATCCATCTCTGGGGTCAGAATATGTTCATCTCCAGTTTTATCTCATTGTACTACTGGTTCATCATCTTCTGGTGTTGGGACAAGGACAGTTCCACTCCCCAGATCATAGTCGTCATCATTCACTGATGTTTGAACATCAGTTGCACCAACATTGTTATCTTTATCAATCTCCATGCCAACAACTTCTCACCCTATCTCTTCATCATCCATAATTTTAATAACTGGTGGGGGAATGTTCCTAAGTCTCTCATACTTTTTTGGTACGTCTGAATTAAACATCTGCACAGCCTTGAAATCAAAATATATTAAGGTGCCAAATATATCAAGCCACCTATGTTTACTCTCACATTTTATGCAAGATACCTATGTCAACCTCGGGTTCAAATCCTCCATTTATCGAATATCCATAATAATTTCTTTAAGTAAATGGCTTAGATCATATCCATTAATCTTCCTAGAAGGAGATTTATAAGGCCTAAAATCTACCACTTTATCATACTTCAAATACCATTATATGCAATCGTCAAAAGACTTAAACCACTGACCACTGAAAGTAAATAATTTCTCTTTGTAAAACTTAACTGATGGTGTGGAGGGAGCTCGCCCCGGCCGAATTGAGGAAACCACTTCCTTTCCTTATCCTTGTATGCCTTCAGAGGGTTCCAACATTGAGCTCTCTGTCGAATTTATCTCCTTCTTAGATTCGCCGAACAACTTCTTGAAGTTCTTGCTTTTATCCACGTTGAGAGTTGATGGTGAGCTTAGGAAACAAAGAGCACTTAGTCCTTGAGATCCTGACCTCTTTCCATCTCTTCTCCATAGGGTTTTATCGCAAAAAAATTCGAGCGCAATCTTCACAATATCAAGAATATGGCAAGAATTTCGGGATAGAGGTTGCGGGAATAAGGTATGGAGTGAAGGAACATGGAAAGGTAAAAAATAGAAAAATATTTACTTTCCTTTCTCAATAACCGCATCATACCTTTTCTCTTTCCAAGGTCATGATTACCTCTTTTCACCTGTCAGGTGTCATATCAAGTCACCATTAATTCCTTAACTTCCAACATGCACACTTCTTCCATCTTTTTTGTTCTTTTTCTTCTTTCTATTTTTGTTTTTGTGTTTTTCTGAATTTATATACACACCAAAAAAATACTAAAACTAAATAAAATCTGATAAATAAGTACCTCAAATACGGCATACACCTCAGTGTTTTCTGAGAAGTTCAAAAGTTGCAGTGTCTAATGGTTTAGTAAAAATATCTGCAAACTTCTCAGATGTTGGAACATAAGCAACCACCACTTCCTTCCTTTCAACCAAATCTCAAATAAAATAGTGCCTTATATCAATGTGCTTCGTTCAAGAATGATGTATTGGATTTTTAGATATGTCAATTGCATTTTTGTTGTCACATACCACTTTTAGATGCCCTTCTTGAATTCCATAATCATTCAGTATTTGTTTCATCCTTAGTAATTGTGCACAACAACTTCCTGCAGCAAGATACTCAACTTCAGTCGTTGATAAGAAGATCAAAAAAAAATTCTTGCTATACCAGGATTCCAAATTCGTACCAATAAAGAAACATCCACCAGTGGTACTTTTACGATCATCTACATTACCAGCTCAATCAGAATCACTATAACTAATTAGATGAGAGTCTTGATTTTTAGAATACTAAATTCCATACTCACAAGTTCCACTAACATAACGAATCATCCTTTTGGCCGCAGTCAAGTGAGATTCCATAGGATCGGCCTGAAATCTTGCACATACTCCTAGGATAAAACATATATATGGCCAACTAGTCTAATTTATAAACAAGCAATTATTTTATTACTTCACCTGAAGTCCTAGAAAATATGTGAGTTCTCCAACCATACTCATCACAAACTTGGCCTGCATCAAAGTTACAGAATCTTGTACCATAGATGGTGAAGTAGAGACAAACACAATATCATCAACATAAATATGAGCAATCAATTTTTTTGATGATTTGTTAACCACAAATAAAGTGTGATCTACTCCCCCCGATGTTACCTTTCTTAATGAGAAAGTTAGTAAGTCGCTAATACCATGCCCTCAATTCTTGTTTAAGACCATACAATGCCTTCTTGAGTCGATACACATGATGTGGATAGTGAGGATCCTCAAATACTTTAGGTTGTTCAATATACACTTCTTCACTAACCATACCACTCAAAAAGGCACTTTTGACATACATCTGGTACAACATAAAATTCATAGTGCAACCAATAGAAAGTTATATCCAAAAATATTCTAATCTGGCAACCGGTGCGAATGTCTCATCAAAATCAACTTCTTCAACCTGAGTATACCCTTGAGCAACTAGCCTTACTTTATTCTGAGTAATATGGCCATCAACATCTGATTTTATCTTGAAGATTCACTTGGTGCCAATAACATTTAAACGTTTAACACGGGGAGTGAGATACCATACATCATTGCGTTCAAATTGCCCAAGTTTTTCTTTCATTTCCGCAATCCAATACTCATCAAGAAGAGCTTCTTTGTAATTTTTCTGTTCAATCAGAGAGATGAAGCATTGTAATCTAGCAAGTTCTCTGTAGTTTACCAGTGGTAGTGTACAAGTTCTCTTGATGTTGGGTACATGTTGAACCTGTGTTGGAACATGAGATGGTGAAGTGGGAGTGGATGTTCCAACTTGATCAAATTTTTCAAGTTCAGTAGGATTGTCTGAATACTCTGATGTTCCAACATCGAATGGTTGGTCAGACAGAATGTTCTGTGTTGGAACATAATCAGAGCCTGGTTCATCTTCTCCTTCACTTGATATATGTTTATCATCATAATCATATATGATGACATTAATAGATTCCATAAGAATATTTTTATGGAGAT
Organism: Rubia tinctorum; assembly: GCA_032355605.1. Taxonomy (NCBI): domain Eukaryota; kingdom Viridiplantae; phylum Streptophyta; class Magnoliopsida; order Gentianales; family Rubiaceae; genus Rubia; species Rubia tinctorum. The sequence goes on along the minus strand of JAULKM010115234.1, from coordinate 7,301 downwards.
TGTACACTTTTAACGCAAGGCTGCTCACAGAGTATCCAAGAAAAATTCCAATATCACTGCGGCTGTCAAATTTTTCCAGTAGATCCCTATCTATGAGGATATAACACTTACTGCCAAACACATGAAAATATGAGACAATTGGCTTCCTTCCCTTCCAGATTTCCTATGAATTTTTTCTTGTGAATGGACGAAGGTAGACTTGATTTATAGTATAGCAAGCTGTATTAATGGCTTCCGCCCACCATTTCTTATGAATTCTTTTTTCAGCTAACATGACTCGTGCCATTTATTTAGGGACCTATTCTTCCTTTCAACAATGTCATTCTTCTAAGGAGTGATTGTTGTAGAGAATTCGTGTTGAATGCCAAGATCATCAAAGAAGTCACTAAACTGGGAGTTTTCAAATTCTCTGCCATGATCACTATGAATTCTAACAATCTTTCCCACTGGACTCCATTTCTCTCCCGGTAACTTGATCACCACACTTCTGAAAACAACCAAAGTATCTGATTTTTCTTTAAGGAACGCCACCCAAGTGTATCTGGAAAAGTTGTCAACACACGCAAGAATATACTTCTTGCCACTCTTATTCAATATGGTACACCAGGGTCTATGTCAGAGGCAAGGTGGTCAAATATTTTGAGGAGAAGATTAACAAGCTGCTTGGACTACCTATTCTAAATTTTGAGACTATATATTCTAAGGATTTTGAGCTGTCCAATAATCAGATCCTATCAGATATTACAGAAGGATTTCAGACTTAGTGGCCATCCAACGGATATGATGTTGCATCTAGTCTGAGTACCAGGTACTTCTATTTATTCTTGGCAGTCATTATCTGTTGGATTCCTTCCTCTAACACCATTGTACTAATCCGAGATATGGATAAGTTACTGAATTGCATTGACACTAAAACTCCAATGAATCTTGTTCTCGTTATCCAAGAAAGCAGAGTTGATCATGTTGTCTCATCTCGGGCTAAAAATTATCCGCCTTATCCTTGCATTATCTCGATTGTTCTCAAAAGGAGAAAAGGTGAAGGGAGAAGAGAGTGATGTGGTGGTGTATGTTATTTCTCTAAAACCAAACAAGAAGACCTTTCTAATAATGACAGTTAAAGATCTCCCCTCCCTTGGACACTATCAGAGGCTAGATCCTCGTCAGATACAGCTCCGAAAGTCAAAGAAGCTAAGAAACTTGTTGTTAAGCCCAAGATTGCTGAGCTTAAGGTTCAACTTGCGGTACTGGAAGCAAAGTTAGCTCAGTTGAATGCATATGATCATGCATAAATGTCTGATATTTTTTTTATGGTTTTTGTTTATTTCAGACTTTGGCATGTAATATGGCTCCAGGGGGAAGTACTTTTCTGATATTTTGGTATTTTGTTGGATTTCTGTTTGTTTTGGAATTCTTAGATTTCTCATATTTTATTGGCTATGTTGGATTATTGTTCCAATATGATTAAAGGTTTTCTGACTGATGTTTCAACATGGTATTAAGTTTTGGATGTTTAGGTGGTTTTTGGAGTTATGGAATTCAGGGGAGCTATTTTTTTCTGATGACATGTTCCAACATCCAGAGTTGGTTTTATATTGATCTTTATATTTTCGTAGGTTTTAAGTTGAAAGTCCAAAAGATTGATGGGTTCACAAAATGCCAAAGGGGGAGATTGTAACGTCCATATTTAGTTAACTGACAATTTGTGGAAATTATGCAATTATGGAATAATTTGTGTTGAAAAATCAAAGAATGTAATTCAGGTAATATAAGGAATTTGAAGATGAAATCCAAGAGGAAATATTTCTTTCCATGAATTTTGATTGAAGAATATATCAATTCCTATTTTTATGCGACTGGTTTGGATTTATAGAAATTGGAATTGATTTGATAATATCCTTTTCGCAAAGGATTTGGTTTGATTGGACGGAATATATTTTAATTCCTTTCTTTAAGGGATTGGATTTGATAATTCATATCTCCAAGGAATTTGATTGTAATCATAATTTGAGTTGGAGAAGGAATTATTTTTGTACAGAAGATGATGTGTGCGACTGGTATTTATGGAGGAAAATTTGGCTGAGTTACTTAACAATTTTAAATTGAAGAAAATCTGCATCCACATTTTCACATATTTTTAGAAGTGCTTAAGTGATTTCGTTCGTGTTCCAACATGATCAAAACCTTGTGATTAAGTTCAAAATCGCATACCTTAATTTCTCGGGAGGAGTAGATCTAGCGTTGACGAGTTTTGAGGTCAGAGGGAGTCTGATCAAGGCGGATCGGTAGTAAGGGGAGCTTACAATTCACACGTTATAATTAGAAAAGATAAATATAATTGTATAGTTTACTTTGTATCGTGTCTTTCTAATTAGTGTATTCATTCTGAATTCGGTCAGGCCCCGCAGATATAGTTGAATTTCACCAAACTACATAACCAATTCTCATGTGTTTGTCCTTTATATTATTGTATATTTGGTTAGATTAGTTATGTTGAAACATAGTATTAATATTAAATCTGCAGGAATCACCTCACTCCATGACAAAATATAGCGTTGCTAAGGCTTTGGAGACAACCCTTGATTTTGTGCATGACTTTGAAAATAACCGGCAGAGCAGTGCGGGAATAGGCAGAGCGGTGCGGGAACAGGCAGGGCGGCACGGGCATAGGCAGAGCAGCGCGGGAATAGGCAGAGCGGTCCGGGAATAGGAAGAGCGACGAGGGAACAAGCATAGCCGCGCGGGAACATGAAGTAATGTGTGGACCAACAATGATGCATTAACTAACAGTGACGTGTGATCATGTAGTAGAGCATGACACCAAAATACACAAGGTTGGCAAAAGAAGCTGATAAAGATTGCGCCCAAGTTATATAATGGGCCAGTATTAATTGGCCTAAATGGGTTGAAATGGTAATAATTAATGCCGTATTTATTATTTAATTAAGAGTTACATTGAGGGTAAAATACTACTGAGGTGATACAGTATAAATACATGGTACGTATTAATTTCTACGGCATTTAGTCTTTATACGTTGCTTATACTCTTTGCTAACTTAAGCTTCAGAGGATTTATCCCTGGGATCCCCTAGGGCTGGTTTTCTTGCTGGCTACGATCAAGGAGCTTGAGCAATATCTTCATTTGGTTTCGAGACTCATCAATTGGCATTACTCGATGGGACCGATTGAGTCAGATTTGAGTTCCTTGGTTTATGTATACGGTTACTCAAAAAAGTGAGAGATTGAGATTGAAAGGAACAGGAGCCGATGATGAACTACAATCGAGGAGAAATGATATGGTCAACCCCCAGGGATCACAGGGTCCAGCCTGATGAGGTTCGAGCACCAGTGGTTGAGTCAGGAACGATGCATGTCTTGACTACTGAGCTTGAGAGGATACAAGTCTCGAGTGGGTTTGATCCGCAAGTTGTTGAAGTTTATCGAATGGATGTAGTATGACCATCGAGATGTCTGGAGGTTAACGTGGGGCAGGGATTTAGGAATACAGGCCCTGTCCAGAGCATACCGGATGGCTCGCGTGATGACAAAGATGGGCGGTTCAGGGAGATTTTTGGTTATTCCTACATTGAGGTGTATGAATGAACTATCCAGAGAATCAAGGCATGATAGCGATTGGATCGTAACGGGACTTGACGCAGGTGGCACATTTATTGGCTGCCGCATGATATCCAGTTACCCCCCTCCTCCTCGAGGCCTAAGAGTATCTCAAGATATGTGGTGTCCTCAATACCCGCGGGATTAAGTTCAGGGTTGATATCTCAGCCCATGATAGCTTATGCCTACCCAGGGTATGCATGAGAGGCATTCAAAGCATAGCCTCAACTTTCTTTCCCAGATTACCCATAGGGGATGGTGTACTCGATGCCTTCCTTAGCTCCGATAACCTCGACAGTTACATTCCTAGGAATTGAGGTAGGGTCTCGAATGATGACTTCTATGGGGATCCAGGGATATGGTAATACAGGGTTACAAAGTGCAATAACCAATGAAGGGCCTTATAACCCTTATGGGTAATTGTCGATCTACCCAGGAGGTATGACACCTAGGGAAAATTCTAGGCATATGGGTACACTTCCTGTGTACCCAATGTAGTTTGGAGGAAGCGAACGATTGTTGAATTCAGTTGTAGGGTAGGAAGGATTTACGACAAATGCCGGAGATTTGTTGAAAAGAGAGTTACACATGTTGATTGGTCCAATGGGCCAAGCAGTTGGATCACCTTTCAGTTTGGTGATAACGGGGGTTCGGTGGTCGGTGAAAGTAAAGCCACCAGAAGGACTTCCCACCTATAGCTGTGAATCAGATCCTTGGGAGTTCATTCAGATGTTCTTGAGTCTGATGAACTCGAGGGATTTTGAAGAAAGGTTCACGTGTAAGTTGGTCGGGAATTACCTCCGAGGAAAATCTCATGAGTGGTTTAATAAGTTATCGAGGGGTTCTTTGCACTTCTATAGGAACTTAAGTGGGGCCCTATTAAGTCAATATGCTCGGAAGAATAAATTCACGAAGATCTCGTTGGAGCTTTATCAAACTAAGCAGAATTTGAGAGAGAGCACATAAGCCCTTTACCACCGATAAGTGGATGAAAGATAAGGGATAGTAGATACTACAAAGAATGAGGTGATTCTGGGATACTTGTTGGGGATGCAAGACTTGGAGCTGTACAGGAAATTGAGTACAAATACTCCTCGGACGTTGCAAAAACTTCATGTAGTCGAGCAATATTCAAGGGTAGAGGAGGCCACAAAAAAAGAGAAAGTATGGGGGAGAAATCGGGAAAGAATGGTGATCCTCGAGGGAAGAACCCAATGGAGATGAATAAGCCTAACTTTGAAAGGTATACACCTATATTGCCAATGTCTATGAGAAGATCTCTGGCACAGATTCTGAGCATACATAGAGGGATGATTCGGCCACCTCCACCTATCCAGAACATGCCAAATGTCGTGAGGGAGAGACGGGAAACAAATTTGTATTGAGATCATCATATATATTATGGACATGACACAAACGATTGTGCACTGTTAAGGATGGAGATCGAAAGGTGTTAAAGAGAAGAACGATTCTGAGGTCTTGAACCCCGAAATAATCATATAGGACCCCCAAGGCCTAGGAATGATCGCAGGGAATGGCAGCCGTATATTAGAAACTATCATTAAAATGGAATTAGAGAAGACAGGAGACCTCGAGATCAAGGGATTTGAGGACTGGAAGGAAAAGAGGAAAGGTCACCGGAACAACGTGTGGGCATTCAGGAAAATAGGAAATTTTTTAAATCTGCCAGTTTGCAGGGTGATCAATGTGACTAATGGAATCGTGGGGGAAAGGTCCTCGAATACTGTCATAAAGGTAAGAAAGGTTCCTGCAGGAGAACCGTGCCTGAAGAGGTTTCGGTCAGATGAGAGTCTAACATTCTCGGAGGCTGATGTAGTTCCATATTAAACTCCACAAGCAGATCCTATGGTGGTTTTGGCAGTGATTGGGAACTACTTGGTAAAAAAGGTTATTATTGATGATGGAAGTAGAGTGAAAGTAATTTTTTTTTATTACTTTGATCAGCTAGATATAGGGCATGGTAATATGAAGAATTCAGCCTCACCTTTATTTGTTTTCATGGGGAACCCCATATTTCCTTTGAGGGAAATAACCTTGTCAGTTCGGGTATCTTATGTTGACATGAGAGTAACCATAGATTGTAAATTTACAGTCATTGATGTTTACTCCCCCTATAATGTGATTCTTGGAAGGCCATGGATGTGCCAGGCTCGAGCAATATGGTCATCCTATCATCTCATGAGGAAGTTTCAAACTGATGGGTGGATAGCTTCTATTTGAGGAGATCAAACTTTGGCTAGAAGTTGCAATCTTACGGAGGTGAGAGAAGCAAGGAAACAAAGAAACATGGATTCGGTACATGGAGAGTTTGGCCTAGCAGATATGGTACAAGTGCCTATTCGAGATGTTGGACAGTGGCTGTTGAAAAGTTGATACCTGAGGACATTAAGGAAAGACTGAGCAAACCGTTGAAAAAATATGGAGATGTCTTTTCTTGGAATACTTATGATTCACAGGATTACCTTCGGATTTGGTTGTACATATATTGAACATTGGTCCCTCCATAAAGCCAGTTAAGCAGAAAAAAAGGTGTTCATCCCTTAAAGGGTTTAAGCTATTAAAGAGGAAGTCGAGAAATTGTTAAAGGTAGATTTTATCGAAGAAGTGTTTTATCCAGAGTGGATAGCCAATCCAGTTATGGTGCTAAAACATGACGGTACTTGGCGAATGTTCATAGATTTTACTAATTTTAATAGGTGTTTCCCCAAGAATAGTTACCCCTTGTCGCCGATTGATAAGCCGGTGGAATCTATTGTGGGATATCAAGTTTTGGCCTTCTTTGACGCTCACAAAGGGTACCATCAGACATTAATGGCAGAGGAAGACAAGCAAAAGACGTCCTTTGTCACCGATATAGGTACTTAATGTTATAAGAATATGTCGTTTGAGCTCAATAATGCTGGGGTGACTTATCAGTGATTGGTGGATAACATGTTTAAAGGGCAGATTGGAAAGAATGTGGAGATCTATGTTGATGATATGGTTGTAAAGAGTAGGAGTTATAAAGAATTCTTGGTAAACTTGGAGGAAACCTTCGAGAGGCTTCAAGGAGCGAAATTAAAGTTAAACCCAGCTAAATATGTTATCAATGTGGGGACTGGAAAATTTCTAGGATTCATGGTGTCCAAGAGGGGTATCGATGTTAACTCAGAAAAAGTTGAGGCTTTGATGAAAATGAGAAGTCCACAAACATTGAAAGAGGTGCAAAAGTTTACAGGATCTTTGGCAGTTTTGAGTAGGTTCCTCTTGAAGGGGGCGGAGAAACACCTACCCTTTTTTATTTACTTCGAAGGGCCAAGAAATTTTAGTGGATAGATAAGTGTGAAAAAGCATTCAAACAGTTGAATAGTGATACGAATATCAAAAGGGGAATTTAATGCTTTGATGAATCACCTTCATAATGAAGAACTTAAGAAGAAGTCGACAAGTTCTTGGATTACTTATTCAAGGGTGTTGATAAATTGAAGACATTGTGAAGAACACTATACTCTTTTTCCCATTGGGTTTTTTAATGAGGTAGTGTGATCATTGTAATCATTTATTTTGGTTTTTGGGCTTAGGTGAATTCGGCCATGGGTTTTGGACCAGTTTGAAAATGACAGTCCATTAGGGTTTACCTTATTTAGTTTTATTCTGACTAGAATTAGATTTGGTAAGATTAGATAAGG
>JAULKM010115224.1:0-22070 GCA_032355605.1 Rubia tinctorum | reverse complement strand
GCTGACTGTGTTCCAACATGGTAAGTTTCTTCTTCTTTACCATAAGTTCACAAATTGCCAATCAATTAAAGTCATTAGTCACACGTGTCTTTACCAACATTCCATAATTAAATTCACCACACGTGGCTTTACATTCAGGTTATTTTTTATAGTTGTTCAAGTTATTAGTGGGATATTAAAGTTAAATTCATGAAAGTAGTGTAATTTTTCATTGTTTTTGATAAAATGTTGGCTGTCTTGTTTGGTTCTTTTAATGGATGGTTTGTTGACTTAGAACTTTCTGATATTAGATGCATTGTATGTGGTTAATGATTTCACCATTTTTTGGGTCTTCAAAGCTCACCTAGGGGTTTTATCTACATGAGTGATTTGCCCGATGTCTCCTAGTTTGACCTATACATAATCACACTCAACTTGCCCGGGGTTTGATCTACATGAGTAATTCGCTAGTTTTCTTTATTATGGTTGAAACGGTTCTGTTTAAAGGATGGTGGATTTTGGAACAGTTGCAATGTTTCTTGTGATTTACGTCGAAATCTAATGATTAGCTGCATACAGATACTAACATGGTGAGCACTTTGGTCTGATATCTTTTTTTAGGAAGAGGAAAAGCACCTGAGCAGTTCAGAAAATGCTATGGATATGATGTAATTGTAGCTATGTTGAACTTAGGATGCATTTACATTGCCATGTTTTGAGTTGATGTATTCAAGTGGACAATGGTGCTTCTTCCTGAACTTACATATCTGTGTTACTAAATTAGCATGTGAGGTTTTGATGTCTTGTTTAAACACCTACACTGAGTATATATTTTAAATATTTCTTTTAATTTAATTAAACTAATGTGGAAAATATTAAACAAATAAAACAAGCAGTCAATGAAGTAAGTTAGCGAGAAAACAGTAATGTAGATATAATGTCAGCACATTCATCCCTACATGGATGCTGATCAAATACTCAAAACCATAACAAATAGAATTTCAAGCACCTTCAACCCAACTTAGAAGCACCTACAAACAAGAGTAGAAGTTCCTACAATTTACTCTCATTATAATTGAAACACAAACTTGCATGAAATTCTTAAAACACCAAAATATACAATTTCAAGCACTTACGCACACAACGCCTTACTTCAAACAAACAAATATCCAAACTTGCTTAAGATTCTCAAAACACAAAAAAAATCATTTTCGTGTGTAGGTGCTTTAAGTTAAATGTGTGGGTGTTTGAAAATATTTTTTTTTGGTGTTTTGAAAATTTCGAACAAGTTTGGTTATTTGTTCGTTTAAAGTAAGGCATTGTGTGCATAAGTGCTTGAAAATTGTATATTTTGGTGTTTTAAAATTTTCATGCAAGTTTGTATTTAAATTATAATGAGGGTAAATTGTAGGTACTTCTACTTTTGTCTGCAGGACCTTCTAAGTTGGGTTGAAGGTGCTTCAAATTCTATTTGTTAGGGTTTTGAGTATTTGATTAGCATCCATGTAGGGATGAATGTCCGGACATTATATCTACACTATTTTTCTCTCGCTAACTTGCTTCATTGACTGCTTGTTTTATATGTTCAACATTTTCCACCTCAGTTTAATTAAATTAAAATAAAATTTTAAAATATATACTCAACGCAGGTGTTTAAACAAGACATCGAAACATCACATGCTAATTTAGTAACACATATCTAGCTCCCTATACGCAAGTTCAAGAGGAAACACCATTGTCCACTTGAATACATCAACTCAAAACATGTCCATGTACATGCATCCTAAGTTCTACATAGCTACATTTACATCATATCCATAGCATTTGTTGAACTGCTCACGTGCTTTGCCGCTTCCTACGAAAAAGATATCAGACCAAAGTGCTCACCATGTTAGTATCTGTATTCAACTAATCATTAGATTTCCACGTAAATAACATGAAGCATTGCAACTGATCCAAAATCCACCATCCTTTAAAGAGAACTACCTCAACCTTAATAAAGTAAACTAGCTAATTACTCATGTAGATCAAAACCTGGGCAAGTTGAATGTGAGTATGTATAACTCAAACTAGGAGACCCCGGACAAATTATTCATGTATATCAAACCCCTAGGTTAGCTTTGAAGACCCAAAAAATAGTGAAATCATTAACCACACACAATGCATCTAATATCAGAGAGTTCTAACTCAACAAACCATCCATTAAAAGAACCAAACAAGACAACCAGCATTTTATCAAAAACAAAGCAAAGTTACACTACTTTCATGAATTTATATTTAATATTCCACTAATAAATTGAACAGTTACATAAAATAACTTGACCTTAGGTGCCCCAACTAAAGGCATAGGCACTCCAAATATACAGGGCACATGTGTATCCAGTTCATTTCACAATATTGTTTTATGCCAAAGTTGTTAGCTCAAATAAACTACATTGCACACCAACCTTCAACTCCAAGTAGGGATGAATTTAGAGTTTATGCTACTTCTATGATCAACATGTGTAGGTAACTAAATATTGTAACACTAAAATCTCTATAAATTTTTTAATACCATTTCTTATTTGCAGCAAAATGGAAGAAAGGGACTACATGTTTTAATCCAGTCATAATCTGTGTAAATCATCATTGTTTCAGCAACAACAAACAAACTCAACATTTTAGAGATAAATACCTTTCATGTTGGCCTGAATCCCAAGTTGTACGAACGGGCTGTGTGGGTTGAGCGTCTTATAGGTAGGCCACTTTAGAAAAGAGTGAATTTCATTTCAAAATTTTAAAAAAGTAGAAAAAAATCTACCACGAATGTAAATTAAAGCGTAAACAATACAAAAAATATTTACCTCAAGATATCATTCTGCTCTGTAATTGAATTTCTACCAAATTCTCCTCTGTTGGATGAACACTTGGCGGAATACTAGTCTCATTCACTTGATTATTAAATTTAGGCAATTGACGAACAGGAGGCTGACATTTTCTTTGGATTTTCTCTGCTTTTTCATTTTTGACAACTTCAACCAATTCAATATTAGGTTGTTGTTCATGCTGACATCGGTCAGAATCTGTCAAACCTGGGATCAGCGTAAAAGTAGGAGAAAGTGGCTGGCATTTTCTCTTAGTTTTCTCCTTTTTTTCCTTATTAACAGCTTCAGTCACTTCAGTGGTATGCGGCTCAAGTTGATGTTGGTGAGAACTATGAAAATCTGGGGACAAGCTGAAACTTGGAACATCTGGGGCCGATTTAGTGGTAGGCTTCTTCCCAAAAAAAATCTCGATCTCTAACACCGCATTCCAAAATACCGGATCATTGAAAACATCATCATCTTCTACCACCGGTATCTCTCTGGAAATAACTTAAACATCAACATTTGCCTTTTCCGCCCCTTTTTCTTTAGTACTTGACTTTTCTGCCCTTTTTTCTTCAAAACTTGTAGTCATTCACATCGCAAGTTTGTCCAACTTTGATCTGGCTACGTTGTTTGGAAATATTTCTTTAGCGTTTTCCAGCTTCAAAACAAACATACTCAAAGCCTTGGATAACTCAATTGCTGATTCGTCCACTTGATAAATGCATACCTATGACAAAAAAATCAGTCCATAACACCAATTCAGCTCCTTCCATTACCATGAATCCAGTACATATATTAGGAATATACGGCTATAACATGAATTAAAGAACACACTGACAGATGTATAAGTATTAGGAGCAGAAAAAAGTGGAAGTACAAACACTGATTAGGAGTAGAAAGTAGTGCATCATGTCTAAAAAAACTATTGAATAATCAATAATCAAAAAGTACTAAAAAATCAGGTATTGTATCATTGCAAGAATAAATTCCTGGCTACATTTGGTGCTCACATTTAGGTTCAGGCACCATGTGTAGAGTTTACTACCTATGTATTATAATTTTTACCTATCATATAGTTCTACATTCTCTATTCAGTTCATGATTACACATATACGGATCAACATTTTATGCTCACAAATAAGGTTACATAATCCACTGCATATGAGCCACGATTTCTCTGATCTCAAAACCTGGGATTGTTGCCACTGATCATTAATAGAAGCATCACCAAAATGAATGCTAAATTGTAACTACCTTTATAATTACCATTTATAATCACCATATATTTGCTGAGTTGATTTTTACTTTTTATGCACTCAACGCAGCAATGCATGCTAATTGGTAACTACATAACTACATTTATTATCAACATTTCATAATATTGTTATCCTGCTTTTTCTCACCAATATAATATTACAAGTATTGGCACACATATGAATTCACATAAAATAAGCCTGACAAAACTTTATGCATACACATAATAAAAGGTCAGGCCTTCAGTTTCTACGAACAAATTGGGCACATACAAGGACTGGAATAGAAAATTTGGAAGTCTGCACTATGAAGATAAACACCCGCAACCTTTAAAAATGCTCACAACCACTTTTCAGTCAAAATCAACTCAAACAACACAAATTTTCATGGTAATTCTAAACAGGGCAGATGAAAAGCATGTAAAATCAGTCTCACTTATCAGATCAATTTGTTTTACCGCTTTTTGACTATCTATGTGAATCCAAAGCCTTTATGCTATGAAATTGTTCCATGTCAATCACCATGCGGGGTCTCACTTGTCCTTCCCCGTAATCATGAGCCATTTTTTCTTGTAGGCGAGCCTCTCGTGAATCCCCTTCTTATCCCAACAACTACGCAATAAGGATCTTCTCTCATTCGAACGTTCTATGATAATAATGCGATCAAGATAGAAAATCTGGAAAAAAGAAGAAATTGTAATTAAAATAAATGAAATTTAAAAAGTATATATGTGATGAAAAAATTTACAATAACTTACCACGAGAGGTAGAGCTGGTCCCGTAAACCTGGTAATACCATTTTAATTCTGGCACTCTTGAGCACAATCGTTCAAGTATTCCAAAGCATACTGACACCAATTGAAATGCCCTATCGCATCAACATTAGTAAGGAATTTCAGGATCCTAGATTTGGAACTCCTGTCTGATTACTTTTTAGCAATGAAGAGACCACCAGGATGAAAATATTTCTCTTGAAATCATCACTTCCACTCTCCTGCTCCTTCAATCTAGCTCCTATATCAGTTACCGTGGCTTGATTTATGGCCTTCTGAAATTGAAGTGCCCATGCATTTGCCAGCTTCTCAAACTCAAAATCAGCTGCTCCTCTCCCCACTTCGGTTACTTTATGTCCGTTTTGGATAAACTCGGTAAACATATATTCAGATAATAATCTTCTGCTCCAACTTCCATTTTTTTGTACCCAATTCCAAACAGCTCTGAAAATGGTTATAATGATTCAGCATCCACTTGCATAGATCAGATGGATACTCGTCCGTCTTCAACTCCAACTGCCACTGAAACCCAACAGCTTCAACATCCATTTTCCGCTCTAGCGTTAATCCCTTAGCTATGAAGTTGTGCAATTGTGTTCAAGACACTCTTGATAATTGTTTTGGAGGGGTAAAAGTTTTTTCCGAGCCAAAACCAGCTGGGACAACTATTCAAAAAAGATAAAACAAGGTAATATAAAGAAATTTTATAGAAAATGTTTTTAATAGAAATTGAAATTGTAACCTAATAGTTAGGAGCAGAGACTAAATTTCGTGCAGTCACATGTTTAACTTAAAGCACCTACACATATAACATTACTATAAGGAGTAACCTAATAGTAACCATATCTACAACCTGTGTTCATGCCATATAAGAAACTTGCCCAGAATATGCATAACAAAGTATTCTTTTATTGATCATTGAAAGCATACTGAAAATATGGATAAAACCTAGGGACCAATTTAGAATAAATATAAGAAAAGCAAGTATAAACACGTGAATGGACAAATTACAATGAATGCATTGCACATAGTAAATTCACATGCTCCGAAAAATATTCCCTAGTAAGTACTATTTAGTTTATAAACACAGACCATAATAATTACTCTTTAGTTTTTTTTAGTAATATCAAGTTCTGCATTCATAAATCCCAACTTTTGAGTAGTAGTGAGAAATCTCCCAATACATGCATACAATCTTATGAAAGTATGGATATTAAAGACTGAAACGCAACAGAAGAAAATGAGAAGAAAAACAACTACCTTGAAGGAGACCACAAACCAGAGAGGGGGAAAAACTCTGGACGAACAAACAGGGCATAAAAATACAGTAGCACATTGGAGTTTAGAGACAAGTAGTAAGTAGTGTTAATTAATAGCATGGAGACATCACTTGATCACTTAGATTATTTCAGGATCCTATGGTGCTTCCTTTATTCCTACCTTCATTTTCAACAAACATTCTGAACTATAATAATCATAAACATGTGTAGGAAAACAAACGTTCAATTTTAAATCAAGCCCAATCAAATGCAATCAACATTTTATCAAACTTGAAAAAATAACTACTTGTGCACCATTAATCAGCCATGGATATCATTCAAGGGAAAACTGAGGATAAGAAACACTAATTTAGAATAAGTTAATAGAATAATAATACCAATTGACGGAACAGCATCCTCGATTTACTCAACACCAATCAATGCAAGATATTTTCCTTTAGATGCCATCTTGAACCTATTTAAAGAAACAAAATATAAGGTATACAATGATTCAGTATCCCTGAAACTGCACAAATTTTATAGATTATATTAATATTTCAGGCACGCAGATCAGGTAACATGTCTTTAGAGTCTACGAAGGATAGAACTACTAGTACTACACTAATGGAACGAATGGAAGGATGAGCTGTTCAGGAGTTTAGATGACTGTTTAATATTCTACTGTCTATATTGGGTATAAAGTATAAAATAATAACATGATATTCCACACAGCACAAATGTTTCATGTCAACCCAGCACCATCAATTGGGAGTATGGAAACCATTCAATTAAGCTAAACTAGGTAATGGTGAATCAATGATTCTGAATTCACCTACAACTAGTCCAATTCTAAATTTCAAACAAAATCTACAGAATGGCAATTGCTTGAAACAGTTGGCGTTTTGGTTGATTTCACTGGAGGAAGAATTAGTGGGAGGTCGTCGCCGTACCTCTCAATGATACAATTTATAACCCTAAATGCTTACTAAATAAAATTAAGTAGATAGTGTTCAAACACAACAAATTTAGATCTTGAAATTAAATTATTTAGGTAAGAAAATTTGAAGATATTATAGTTTTATGCTATTAATAACCTTTACAAATTAGTTTTCAACATTAATCAACATTGTTGTAAAAAACTTTCACAACATTTGACAAATTTAAACTCAGTGTAATATTTCCAAAAAGAAATAGAACGTGCCAAGTGTGTGCATATTTTGTGATACCCAAGTCCAATGTACATAGGATTTTTATTATAATACTCAAAACTTAACTATAACTAAAACCTTATCCTATGCTATTAATATGCACAACAAAGATTTAATCAATAATAATTTGAAAACATGTGACTAAGAATTTGTTTTAATGTTTCTATAAAATAATATAATATTGCGTGTTACGTGCGGGCATATCTAATGAAAAATACATTTACTATTAATTTTTTCTTGCCTCTAAAAGTAACTTATACCAATAGTGTCACTCTCTACACAGGTGGACTAAATTACATTCTAGAGTTATGCTCAATTAAGAGTAGTGTGAATCAAGAGTAAAAATATTATTAATACAATACATTACTACACTGCAAATTGGTTGAGTAGCTCCATCGACGAGAGAACCAGGTACTCTCACAGGTACTATCTTTTGAAGAAGAAGTTGTTTAGATGACGGGGGTATAACAAAACCGCTTTATTGCCACAAAGCGCACAATAGTAGAATGTGTCAATTGTGTGCATATTTTATGATGCGAATTATTGAATTAGTTCCTGATAAAGTTACTATTACACATTAAAATACAGAAAGGTAATATGTATTTTAATGATGAATTCAAATTCTTAAGTTTGAAAGTTTTTGATCCTCCAATGAATTTTTTCCTTAAACAAATTTGAAAGATATCAAATTATATGCTATGAACTAAATTCCCAAATTAGTTATGAACATTAATAAAACATTATGTTAAAAAAATTGCACAATATTTGGCAAATATAAAATAGTAGACATGTATCAAAATAAATAAAAAATGGTGTGTATTATGTTCGTGCACAATTTATGATGACCAAACCGAATATTTGCCTACGATTTTCATTATTGTTCACAAAATTTAACTGTTGATCAATTTTCATCCTATGAAATAAATATGCTCTATAAGGTGTTATTCAATGTTAGTTTAAAAGCATTTATAAAAATAAAAATGTTTTAAAGGTTTCAATAAAATCAAATACTCATGCATGCCATGTTAACGCAAAATACAATTCCCATTAATTTTTCAAGTCCAAATAATTTATTCAAATAATAGTCTACTCTAATGGATAAAAGATATTTAAATAAAGTTAGGCTTTAATTCTTTTCAAAGTATAATCTGGAAACGAAGAAAGAATTCGAATATGTCTCAATTGTCGCTTTGCACCGAAAAAAGATATAATATGACTCAATGATTATAATATAAACTTCTAATAGTGAAAATTGAAAACATATTATAGCAACCAATGCAATTTTAAGATAGTCCTAAGTACATTATCACTGTAAAGACTCACTGCAGACAGAAGAAACATTTCCATTCCTTCGATATCAATGAACTTTACACGTCCTTTGATCTCAATAAAATTCCTTCATCTAAATATGGAGGGAAATCTAGTATAGAATTAGATGTTGATAAAATTTACAATTATAATTTAAGAGGCTCGAAGATTTTTGAATTTTTAAGATAAATTTAAATTATTCAAACACAACAAATTTAGAGCTTGAAATCAATTTATTTAGGTAAGAAAATTTGAAGATATTATAGTTTTATGCTATTAATAACCTTTACAGATTAGTTTTCAACATTAATCAAAATTATTGTCAAAAACTTTCACAACATTTGACAAATTTCAAATCAGTGTAATATTTCCAAAAAGAAATAGAACGTGCCAAGTGTGTGCATATTTAGTGATACCCCAGTCCAATGTACATAGGATTTTTATTATAATACTCAAAACTTAACTATAACTAAAACTTTATCCTATGCTATTAATATGCACAACAAAGATTTAATCAATAATAATTTGAAAACATGTGACCAAGAATTCTTTTAAATGTTTCTATAAAATAATATAATATTGTTTGTAATGAAAAATACATTTACTATTACTTTTTTCTTGCCTCTAAAAGTAAATTCTACCAATAGTGTCACTCTCTACATAGATGGACCAAATTTATTGCTAGAGTTAAGCTCATACAAGAGTAGTGTGAATCAAGAGTAAAAATATTATTAATACAGTACATTACTACACTGCAAATTGGTTGAGTAGCTTCATCGACGAGAGAACCAGGTACTCTCACAGGTACTATCTTTCAAGGAGAACACTGCTAGAAATGCTCGGGGATCATGGCTACATAGTGCAAAATTAAGATATTGAACTCCCTCTCCAAGAGTTTTTGGAGCGCTACAGAGAAAAGACTGACGTTGAGAGATTTAGACTATCTGTTCTCCACAAGGATGATCCAAGTAACAAGTTCACTTCCTCTTTGTGTTTTTTTACAAATTATGGTTATAACATTGAATAAATTTTAAAAGATAGTAATTTTTTGAGCATCTCATCTTCTTGGCATAGCGTAATTCCTATCTCCAGGGTGTCAAGTATATTAGAGTCTAGTTAGCTCATTTACTATTACCCATTTTATTTCCCGGTCATATTCTACCATGTGTTTATGCTGCTATGTTAGTCCTTATTCTGGTTATTAAGCATAGATAAAGAAAATTTTAGTAGATCATATGCTAAGGTTGCGGTAGCCAAATCCATAGTTTGCTAAAATTCAGAGAACGAAGGTAAAAACCAGGATATACATAATATATTCAAGTCCTTTTATTTATAATTAACGATTTAGATTGTCTGATTCTCACAAGGATAGTTGTTGAAGAAGAAGTGGTTTAGATGACGGGGGTATAACAAAACCGCTTTATTGCCACGAAGCGCACAATAGTAGAATGTGTCAATTGTTTGCATATTTTATGACGCATAGTATTGAATTAGTTCCGGATTAAATTTACTATTACACATTAAAAGACACAAAGGTAATATGGATTTCAATTATGAATTCAAATTCTTAGGTTTGAAAGTTTTTGATCCTGCAATGAATTTCTTTCCTTAAACAAATTTGAAAGATATCAAATTATATGCTATGAACTAAATTCACAAATGTTTTTAAAAATGAAAAAATGAAACATTAGATGAAAATTAAAACATACATAAATCAATTTGACATACTACAACAAATTGAACTTTCAGAGGTAATTGACCTATCCAATGATAATGAATTCAATACAAAACCTGTAAACTCAAACACTCTAAACACAGGTAAGGAAGAAAATAACTTAAAAGATATTATTAAGATAAGTTCAGGGGATTCCCCTCTTCTTACCTCAAAAAAATCCATAAATAAAAGATTTGAATGGTTAAACAATTAACAAACCAAAAGTCTAAACTCTAATTCAGAAAATGAGAAATCTTCCAATAATGAGACGGTATTTTGATTTTTCTTAGTACAATTAACATCTCCTTTTAGCTTTTTTTGTTGGTGGTTAGTTAGATTATTAGGTTTTCTTTTACAAAATAGGGGTTTAGAATCACCTTATATGGGTATTTTCCCTCATCTCCTTAGTTTGTAAGCATCTAGTGTCTAACATATTCTACCTTTATGATTTGGTCGATTCATATATGTTTTGTGAGCTTTTTTGGAGACTATCATGAAGAAGGACATTTGCATGGATGGTAGAAGATTGAAGAAGGTCATTCACAAGACTGGTAAAAGAAGGAAGGCCACTTACAAAGTGGTAGAAGGTAAAGTGAAGAAGGAGAGCAAAAAAGAGGGTGAAGAATGATCTAAGTTTTGAAGCATAGTTATGAGAAAAATACATGAATAACCAGCCTCCAAGGGTGGTACCATTGGATTTTTCTTCTCGAGTACCATTAAAAAAACTAGAAGAACTCCCAAAACAGATCAACGGTTCACCCGGAGGAATCAAAACAAAACTGGACTGGTTTTTGTCACGACTCGCGAACAAGAATTTACTGGAAGATGATTTTTCAACACTATAGTGTCGCGAGCCATGAGGAAGGCATCGCGGGTCACCAAAATTACCCTCAAACTTTCTTTTTTTACTCCCCTTTTTCATGCACTATAAATAACACTTCATCCTCTCATTCCTTAGCACTCTTGACCCGATTTGGGGACTCTAAAACCCTAGTTTTTCATCTTCCTTTTCAATTTATTCTTGTTTCTTTGTTGATTTTTGTTCTATGTTATGAGTTTTGATTATCTAGGCTAGTTTTCTTCTTGATAACAATTGATTGAGACTTCCTTGTCCATGTCTTGAGAATCATTTCCATCTATTTAGTGCTTTCTCTATTGTGCATTTATGGATTTTTGATGTTGGTTGTTAATGTCATTTATTTGATTGGAAGTTTGAGAATATGCAATGCTTGTATGATAACTTTTTAGGAATGGGTAAAAGTAGCCAATTTCCCCTCTTTTGACATGGAATCTAAGAGCATGAGTTAGAGCTTCAAATTGGGTTTATGATTTGATAATTTCTAGATGAATGTGATGATGTAAAACTCGTAATCATGTTTGTTTTAATTAGAAAATATGAGAGGGCTATGAACGTTGAATGTTCTTGACTAGTCCTGTGTAAATGCATGAATTGGTTCAATGCTTAGACATGGTGTAGTGTTTATAAGTGTTACCGAGCTTGTTTATTCTTTGTACTCAATGCCATTAATGGGATATGTTTAGTTGTTTCTCGACTAAAGAGGTCATTAGTGAGGTTTAGCAAGAGACGTCAAATTCACTCTTGTAAACTACTACTAAAGAAGGATAGAAAATTTATCTTCACAACAGGTAGTTAAAGTAGTGAATAGGTTGTAGATTCAAGGATAGATAAGAGGCTCGGAAGTGGAAATTAATTGCCCCCAAGGTTGTCTTTTGTAGTTTTTATCCCTTTTATTAGTTTGTTGCATGATTAGCATAGTTAGTTAACCTTGCTAGTTATCTTGTCTTTACTTTCATAACATAGGAAAAACCCACAAAAACCCCCCTCTTTACTTTCTTTTATATATCTATGTATATCTATATTTAGGCTTATATCCACCCTTATATGCATGAACCCTTAGAAAAATTCCTCTTCTTCGTGGATGACCCCGATTTGCCACTATCTAGTTAATTGAATTTAGTAAGCATTTAGGGCTTATAAATTGTATTTTTGAGACGTACAATGATGACCTCCCAAATTTTGGCACCGTTTCCGGGGAAGAGGCGTTTATTTTGAAGTGTTTGGGCGTATTTGGTTTAATAATTGCTACTTATTTTTATTTGACATTTATTTTAGTTTGTTTTGTGTTTGGAGACATATTGCCTTTGTCCTTGTTTTACGGTACATACTCATTCCAAGAACCGAGAACCTTTGCACTACGATCTAAATTCTTTATTCTTCTTTATTTTGGTTTGCTTTTGTTCAGAGTAGGTATTGCTTGTGTTTTTCATGAATTTTCACCTAGAATCCTTGCAATATGATTCCGAATTTTTGAAAAGAAAAAAATGGAAGATCTCATCTTAAGGGAACTAATGATGAGAAGAGAGGCTCAACAAACAAGCTTTTGTACGATTTGTCATTCCGACCATCCTACTGAGTCTTGCTATTAGTTGAGAGAGGAGCACTACAAGGAGGAAATAACTCTTGGCTTAAAAAACCAATGGTATTATGAAGAGTGCTATCAAGAGGATGTAGTTGTTTGTTTTCAAGATCAAGGAGTTCAAGAATGGTATATGTACTAAGATCCTTACAATCCAGAGTGGAGTGGTAATCTGGATTTGTAGTATGAGAATGCACTGGAAAACCAACAATACAAGCAATATATTTGGCCTTCACCACCTTATACCATGCCCCAAAACCAAGCTCAAGGAGAAGGTTTAAATTTGACATATACGGAGATCGTGGATGCAATAGCAAACTTGACCTACTGGCCAAGACTAATGAGGAAGCGGAAACTCGAATCTCCTCAAGATTCAAGGCTTCGGAGGGGGCATATGAGCAATATGATGGAATCGGTGATCCGATTGGAAGCTCGAGATCCGAAGATACACCATCCTAAGTTGAAATCAAAGATACGATGAGTGAGGTCACCTTGAGAAATGAATTTGAGTTCCAAGGGGATGAGGAGTTGGTTGTTGAAGACATAGAAGTTGAGGAAGAGGTGATTGTGCTACATTCATTATTCTTGCCATTATCACCCCTACCCACACTAATTTTCAGAATTATTGAAGGAGACAATAGGGGAGCCAAGTGATTATGCCAAGCTTTCAAACCACCATCTTCTTTAAGGCCAACTCCACCTCAACAAAATCTTCCTCTTGGAAGATTTATACCCCCACCTCTCTAACTTTGGATACTCATGGTTAAGAGGTTCAAATCTTCACCATATGGATAACATTAGGGTCGTGCCGACTAACTTAAATATACAGAGCTACTTGGGAGGAAAACCGAGCTTTTAAGGTCCTGTCCAGTTCAGCTTATTTCAACTCCAATAATCTCAACTCAACTTTTTTAAGCTCTTCTCAACCCTTCTCAACACTTCTCAGCTCTTCTCAAATAATCTCAGCTCCTCTCAACTCTTCTCATCTCTTCTCAGCCCTTCTCAACTCCTCTCAACTATTCTCAGTTATTCTCAACTTAGCTCTAATAATTTCATATTGTTTACTTTCAACTCCATTCAAATATTTTTAATTAGAAAGTTCTTTAATCTATATTGAATCTGAAACTTACAGTAAATGTTGTTCAAATTTGAATGTTTAAATTATTATAGTTCATATTACTTGAAACTCGATAACGTTAGGGTTCAAATTCTATGATTACATAATAATATCTATATTGTGTATTAAATTTTAAATAAATTATATAATTCACATGCTATTATTTATATCATGATTTATTATTAATTATTTAATTTGTATATTAATATGTAATATAATTAGATAACTAAATTGATTATATTATTATATAATTTTTTTTAAAAATATCATGAAATTTTTAAATCTTTATTTAAAAAAGTATTTAATTAATTCTCGCTTGGGTGTCTAAATTTTACTTATGAATTTTACAAGGACTAAATAAGGTAAAAAGTACAATATAAATAATGAGAAAAAATAAATAATTATCATAGATAAATTATATCTAAATTATTAATTAGTGTCGTAAATTATGAAAGTATACATCTTCTGCATAGAAGTACCAATATTGTATTTGTTCATACTACCAAAACCGATGTGGGTAGAATATCTCTAATACTAGAAGGGTTTATGTTATAGGTTGAATGATTTTACGCTTATTTATTTGGAGTTGTTTGTTTTCAAAGCTTTGTTCTCCAACGCTAAATTTGTAGTTTCGCATTACTTATTTTCTACAAATAATTAATAAATATTTTACTATATTTGTGACCCTAAATTTATAGTTTTGTGTTCCTTATTTCCTACAAACATTTCATAAATAATTTCAATATATTTCGCATAATCGTCATACTCCCTCCATCCCAGCCTATTTTGCATAAAATCATTTTTTAGTCAAAGATGCTAAACTTTGACCACATATTTGAATAGGTATATATATGAACAATAATTTTATCGTATGAGATATGATTTGATTCGTCATAATACGTAGTTTCTAAATATAATTTTTTTGTGTACCGGTTATTGTCCATAACTACACATATTTACAGTCAAACATGTTTATTGGAGATCGTTAAAAAATTCTGTGTAGAATAGGTTGGGACGGAGGGAGTATTATTAATAATTGTATATATTATATTTGTGAAATATATTTCAATTCACTTCAAACTCGATAACGTCAAGGTTCGAATTCTATAATTACATCATATATTAAATTTTTAAATAAATGATTTAATTCACATGCACTATTATTTAATTATAATTGAAATAATATTTAATATAATTTAACCGATATTATATTTTAATTGTTTTTGTTCAATTAATTTTTATTCAGTTCAGTTCAGTTTGATTCAGTTCAGTTCAATTTGATCTTATTCGGCTAGATTAAGTCCACTTCGGTTTGCTTTAGTTTAATTCAGTATGTTCGGTCGGTTAGACTAAATCCACTTCAATTTGTTTCATTTCAGTTTAGCTAGTGTGATTCATTTCACCTCAGCTTTATTCACTTGGGTTCATTTTGATGCAGTTTGGTTCATTTTTATTCAATTTAGTTCAATTTGATGCAATTCAGTTTAGTTTGATTCAGTTTTGGTTCAGTTGTTTCAGTTCAATTTAGTTTAATTTGGTCAATTTGATTTATTTCAGTTCAGTTTGACTCAGTTAAGTTCAATCCAACTCTTCTCAACTGTTCTCATCTCTTGTCAACTCTTGTCAACTCTTGTCAACCCTTCTCAGATCTTCTCAACTCTTCTCAATCAATCTCAGCTCCACTCAACTCAACTCAACTCAACTCAACTCAACTCTTCTCAACTATTTTCAGTTCTTCTCAACTCCAATAAATTAATCTCAGCTCAACTCATACCCATTTCAACTGAACTGGTCAAGATCTAAATTGTAAGAGTATGTGCAGTAGGGACTTAATTCGGGCTCTATTAAAAATTGGGACGAAATCGAGCTCAAAAATCTCCACAGCGGGGGCTCGGAGAGGGCTGAATCAAATGCAGCCGCTGCTTCGGCTGCATGAACACAACCGACCCAGAATTAATTGCTCTGACATCCCATGTGCTCCTCTGTCCTCCCTGGCCAGCACGCTGCATTGGCTTTGTTGCATGTTGCCACGTGGCGTGCTGTGAGGGGCCCGCATGGCAACATGTAGGCCACTTTTTTTTTCTGCAGGTACACATGGTCCAATCATTTAGTGCCACATGTCCCAATTAATTTTTTAAAAATAAAAACATATTTTTTAAAAATCTGAAAATTAATTTGTAGTTTTTAAAAATTGAAAATTTTGTTTAAAAATTCTGATTTTTAAACAAATTGAATTAAATTTTGGTTCTTTAAAAAAATCAAAATTACATTATTTGAAATATATATGGTTCTTTTTAATTATGGTTCATAAAATAAATTTTAAAAATTAAAATTAAAATTAATTTCGAAAATTAAATTTTAAAAAATAAAAACCAAATCAAAAATTTCAAATGTATTATTAAATTTCACATTTGAATTTATTTTGTTACGTAAATTTATTTAAATGACATATTAAAGGTAAAAATAATGAGTAGGATGGAGAAAATCAAGTGAGATCAATGAAGTGGGTT
Organism: Rubia tinctorum; assembly: GCA_032355605.1. Lineage (NCBI taxonomy): Eukaryota > Viridiplantae > Streptophyta > Magnoliopsida > Gentianales > Rubiaceae > Rubia > Rubia tinctorum. The sequence continues at coordinate 5,662 of JAULKM010115224.1, read as the reverse complement.
TAAAGTGGGCTCAACCACTGTGAGAAACAATGAGGTGATTTAGTTGCGGGTTCATTTGCTGATGTAGAGATATATTGATTATTTAATGAATTGAAACTGCAAAAGTAGACTTAGATCGGGCTTACCACTTTACATTGTCTAATACTATCGGTACATTTTCGAACACAGTACTCCGTTTTATTTAACATTATGGCGGGTGAGAAAAGATGTCATCGGACCATATATCACAGCAATATTTTATAAATCAAAATTTTATATTAATTACGATTTCCCCCCAGAAATACAGACTGTTTTGTTTCAAAATCAATGTATGCATGATCAGACATGGGCAGGATTTATGAAATGGATGTATTGCTTAAGAATGCTAGGGTATTAATTGAAAATTCTTGCTTGATTAAATTTTTCCGTGCGTAGAAGGTAGATATTCCATTATCGTTTTATGCTTTAAATTAATCAAGTCATATTCAGTTTTTATTTATATAGTAGGAGAAATTGATATATAATCTCATCTACATACGTGTTTTAAGTGTGTTTTTCAAACATCCGTTATGGTATGAGAAATCCGCCAACTCTAAACCTAATAAAATTTGTTTATTCGTCAACTTAGCCAAATTAGTGTACCACGTTAAATCTAGGTGTTTTGTTTTTCTTATTATTATCTCGGTGTTTCTGTTTTGACAAAATTTTGGGAAAAATTATCTTTCCATAGGCTTATAGAAAGATGAGGTTTAGTTAGAATAATAAAAGGTAAAATGTCTTAGTTGGAATATTAAATTTTTTTATGCAACGCGTAGTAGTTATAAAATTTATAACCCGATTAATGTAATATGAAAATTTTATCTTCATTTCTTCTAATTTACACTTTAAATCTTGGTCTTTTCATGATTTATGTAAAAATAGTTTTTCTAATAGACGAACTCTTCTATTCTTCGCGTAGGGATTAATTTCCCAACAAAGACTGCAAAAGCTGGAGGGAAATGACGAGACTTTTCGGTGAATTAGGTTAAAGTGGGAAGCATTTGGGTACGGGGGGCATGCATGGAGGTGATTATTAATTTATTATGTACTTTACAAGCTCCAAAAACCAACAATTCCAATCAATTACTGCTATATAATTAACGAAATGATCATCCAAATTAAGCGCATCAATATTAATCTAAAATTATTACTACGTGTTTTTATTTTTTTAATAGGTAGGGGTTTATATTAAAATGCTCCCCATGCCTGTAAAAATAAAAATAAAATAGTGGTGCATGCAGTTTTGAAACTGTCCGAGAATAAAAGCTAAATAAAGGAAAAAGGAGATATAAAAAGATGATGAGAAACTCCTACGTGTTTTTATTCTCGCCAAGAGCCGAAGAAACTAATTATGAGACACTCTTTCTATCTTATCGAGATCGGAATTGTGTTTTTAGATGTTCTTTTACTGTTTTTTAGGTAGTTTTCATACCGTTAAATTTTAATGTATCACTATGTTTCTTTATTATTGATACACTTTTCTTTTTGAGCTATTTTTTTTATGTTGACACACTTTCTATTTTTGGTAATATTCCTTTAATTTCATCCACCCATTCTATTTTTTTTTCATTTTACATTCAATTTCATCCACTCATTCTACTTTTTACATTTTACATTTCATCCACTCATTTTCTCTACCTAAATCCAATCAGTTAAACTTATGGTGTTACGTATAGAGAAACAGATGGAGCATCAATAGCTTAATTTTAACGTATTATGGAGTTCAAATTAGATTATTGGATTGATGTTGTAATCGTTTTAATACAGACCAAAATATTTTGAAATTCAATAGAAACTTTATTCTTGTTGATTTCATAGTTTCCTAAATTTTAGATTTATCCATTTTGTTGACAAGAGTCTTATATTTGCTACTTTAAGAAGTTCTCACTGTGTATTATTAATATTTTACTTATAAGTAAAACAGATTTAAATGTCTGATAAACTATAAAAAATAAACTTATTTTAAAAGAAGATACTGTAATCTTATTTAAGGAAAAGTACGAGTTGGTTTCACCGTGATTTTAAAACAATCTAATCTCACTTATAAACGTATTTCTACCAAATACAGTTTTAATGAACTGTTGAATGATATCAGTCGTATTTTGAATATTTATTCTTTCCTATATGAAAAAATCGTACTTGTACTTTTGTGCCATTGATTACAATTACACTCAATTAAGCATCTCTAAAAGGAAAATTAAATGGGCAAACCCTTACGCCGTCCTCCTTCCCTCTTCTTAGAATATCCTACTTTTCTCTTCAAAATTTCCCGCTTTTCCTGGGGAGATGGAGAAATAATAATTTTTCAATTAATATTGTTTGAGTTTTTATGTTATTGAATAAGTATGGATGTGTCTCCATTCATCATTATTATTTTTCTACCTGATAGATTAGATCGTTGTGCTAGTGAACATCACTCGATTTTGTTGTTTGCGTTAATGTTTTGTTCTCAATTCGATTTTACATATCGTGTTTTTGTATTAGGTTTTCCATTAATTTGGATACTGTCAAATATGTGTTTTTCAAGGTGTTTACAATTTGGACAACATAGGTCGTGATTTGGTTCAAGTGGTGTTACAGTTCTTGAAGGTCCCTGTTTGGCGAAGTGGTTGATGTGCGATGTGCTACTCTCTATCAAGTGGTCATTGTTTTCGTGGAAGCAAATTAATATACCGGCGGAGATATTACAGTTTTTATTGGATTTCTAATCTGTAACAATACAGGCGATCAATCTGGTTGACATGTAATTTAAATACCCCTGCAATAGATTAGTTATTGTTATATGTTAGTTGAGTTGGATGTCAATTCTACTTATAATAATCGATGTTTTTCCCAACACTTATAAATGATTATTTTAAAAAAGGAAAATTTAATGGAAAATGTAGGGGCATATGTTTTCATAGTTCACGCATGATGGTTTGCAAGTAGTGTGTTGAAAGTTTAGGATGCAAATAGGATGGGTGTTATTTTTTTAAACTGGTGTAGATAATTAATTAAGAATTACTGCCATTTTTTCCTTGGTGACCTTGAGTTACTCAAAGCATGCATGTTTCATTTTGACGTATGCAGGGCCTCATTTAGGGCAGGATAAGAGTATTATTAATTATTTTCCCGCGTTTTGTATTTAATTTGTTAATTATACTCGATAATGAGAAACGGATCTTGTACACACTTTTAAATAAAATTATAAGTTCAGTTTCGTTTTTTGCAAAATGTTCTCACATTATAACGAAATGTTTTAATTGATTTTTCTATATTGTTAGTCAGTTTAAGTGAGTCAAAATTGAGTCGCCTTTTCTAGTGGTTGATAAAATGTAAAACTCACAAATAATTGTGGTTGTGTGCATTGATATATTATATATTAAGTACAAAGGGTATACAAGACCTAAACAAATAGGGAACGAGATACGTACAAAATCAATAAAAAAAAGGCATTTCTTTATCATCCTGATTCTAAATCAATTATATCTCTTATCTTGATTCTAAATCAATTATATCTATATTAACCCCCCTGAAGCGAAGAGTAGGACTGATCGCAATGGAAAGTTTGGAACGTAAGACTCAAATTAAGGACGAGGTAACCCATTGTAAAGATGTCAATAAGCTGCAAGTCCTTAGAAACATGAGCACCATCTCACGCACAAAATAAACACGACGATTATCGTTATAAGGATGACGCTATCCAGGTTGGAAGCTGAAACATTCATGTGATTGGTAGGACCAGAATCCATGTACGCTGATAATATTGTGGCTGAGCTATGGTTGAGCTGTATTTGGAACATCATCGCGAGAAACATGTGACAGCCTGGTAGCAGTATTTAGCAAGATGACCAGGACGATGACACCTTTGGAAAACTTAGGTACCAGCACCACGACGACCTTGCGGAGGGGCGCCAATGCCCGCCAACGAAGGATTCCTTCTGCCACCCCTTCCACGACCACGACCTCGACCTCGACCGCCCCTTCCTCGTTCATAACCGCCGCCTCCCCTGCCGCGGTTGGGCTGTCCGAAAACCTGTTGATTAGCAGAAAAGCAGCAGGGACTAGTTTAGAACCAGTAGACGAGCGAGCGTTGTGAGAAAATTCTAAAACCTCAGTTTCAGCAACAAGAGTAAACAAAGTAGGTAAAGGGTTCTCAACATTTGGGTAGATGAAAAATGTGAAAGCCTATCATTCAAGCCACGACAAAGCAATATAGCAATTTCTTCATCATTAAGTTGATAACCAAGAACATGCAATTCATCAAAAATGTCCTTGAAACGAGAGTAATGATCTTGAACAGACTGGTCATCTTGACGAATGCCATACAACAATGAAAAAGATAAAGATGACGAGAACGAGAACGAGTATTATTATGATATTTAGTGGCTAAAACATCTCATACCCGAGCAGCATTGACCATACCGTCAATTACCGACAATGCAGATGGAGTAAGGGATGAGAAAAGAGCTAATTGGACTAGCTTATCTGATTGAATCCAAGCATCACAAGAAATGACAACCTCAGAAACCTTGTCATCGGGTTCCTTAGAAGCCGAACTCGCAGGAGGATCGGGGCACTTAGGAGATCCATCAACAACAACAATCAATTTAATAGGGCGTAAAACAGAGGTAACCTGAGTATGCCAATGAGAGTAGTTGGAACCATCAAGTTTGATGGTGATGCAGCTAATTAACGATGGAAGCGTAATTTACGTCATTCGGAACAAGCAGGAACAAATCCAAACACAAAAAATAATTCAAATGGCACCAAACACACAACAAACTTGTGAATGACAGTGGACTACTGATCTAAATTTTGTGCATGAAATTTGGAGCAACAATGAATAGAGGAAAACAACAGCGAACGACAGTCGCTGATTGTCGGCGCATGTAGGCATGCATAGGTGGAGAACCAAAAGCACGTGGATGGTGACATCCAGAAAAAATAATCGTTGATCAACGGCGGCTATCAACTGGTAACGGCGGGTGGGCACAACTGAGATCGAAACCAGAGGAAAAAAATTGGGAATTTTTAGGAAAAGCCAGATAATATTTTAGAGAAATTTGACTGATACCACGAGCAACTAACTTGACTTGATGCTAGTCAAGAGAGCCATCAACCTTGTAAATTAAATGGTAAACCCATTTTGATCCAACAACATTAGCATGTGGAGGACGCGGAACGAACTCACACATCTGTTGAGTGCGAAGAACATCCATCTCTGAGTCCATAGAAGCAACCCATTCAAGATATTTGATAGCCGATCGATGACAACGTGGCTCGATTTTAGTAAATAAAACACTCAATAAGCCAGAAATATCATAATCTGAAAAATCATTGTTTCGAAATGAACCAGTGCGTAAACGAGTAGTCATCGGATGATGGGAAGAGGGATCTGTAGCCGAAGATGGTGCAGATCTTGAGGAGGGCATGGAACCCAGGGCGATGGGCATGAAACCCAAGGTGGCAGGCACGGAACCCGAGGCTGGTGACGGCGGTTGAACACGAGTTACCAATTGTGGTGTTGGTGAAGCAGGGGTCTCCAGATCAGTCGCTGAAGAAACCAGCATCTAGGTTGGTGGCACATGGTACACACACATGGCCGGAGTTGCTAGCACGTGAACCGGCAGCGGGGAGCTGTCGTCTGAGTTGGCGACGCATG
>JAULKM010115208.1:0-22071 GCA_032355605.1 Rubia tinctorum | reverse complement strand
GTGCTAGTGTGATCGTATTTGCATTGTTCTCTATAATTGTTTGTTAATTTAGTAGTTTAAATTAAGCGTAGTGTTTTTCCGAAAACAAAACTCCCCACTTTGTTACTACTACTACGTTTAACACTCTGTAAAACCCCATTTTACTCGTGGATGACCCCGACTTGCTACCATCTACTTTCTAGTAGTTAGCCGCAATTAGGCCTATAAATACTATTTTTGAGAGGAACGATGACGGCATTCCAACCATCATTGTGGGAATTTTTTATTTCCAAAGCGGTCTCTTAAAATTAAGAGATCACCACTGCAGATACTCTCAATCTGGTTTATGCGTATAGTGGCTCATTAATATGTGGCAGAACCTTACATCACAAGACCCAACTTGTTATAAAAAAAATATTACGTACAAGCAACCAAATTACAGATTAACATCCTAATTTAGAATCTAAGTAGGAGACACTACCATTGAACCTCAGTGGAGCCTGAAATTCCATCCATTTGAATAGCTAAGAATTCCCTCCTGAGAATATCCAAACGCTGCACCACCAACAAAAGGCCGCTCAGAACCACCGCGATCTCACCATCTCAGCGCTGGACTACCAACGAACCGCCGCCAGGAACCACCACGATCTCACCATCATCGATCACCTGCAGGTTGGGAAACCACAACTGGGACCACCGACACGGTCCCATGACGCTGAGTTATCCCCGTCAAGAAATTTCTATAATATTCCTAATTCTTGATGGAAGTGTGTTTTGAACCATCTACCTCTCAATTATAAAGAGTGTAATTTTACCACTAAACTAGACCCAATTCACTCCCAACTTTGTATTAACTAGATCAGGGATTCAGGATAAAAGCACAATTCAATTTTCTAAGTTTGATTTAGATAATTAAAATTTTAATATTTTGTAAGGAAATAATGGAATCGTATAAATTTTGCATGCATACAAGTTTTTTTTACGACCACTTTCATTAATTATTTTTTCACAGATTCCCTTGTGTACATTAAGCTTAAGGGGATGCATGGTTGGGAGGAATTAGAATGGGGAAAGGGAATAAATCATAATGAATCCGTTAGTTAATAAAACACTCCAGTATTTGCAGGTCACTCATCTGGCTAAAACAAAGGAGGAGAAAATGCTCACAAGCAACCGATAAAATTTCACAACCATTCTCGAGCAAAAAGAATGGAGGGCACATGTCCACATGATTACAAGACAGGAACAATAACACCTGGAAGGATTGTTACACACCTGGCAGTACCTGGAGTGTTTTCAGAACCTGGAGGGTCTTAACAGCTGCTCAGACCCAGAAGCAATTTTGTGACATACCTAGGTCGACCCAAATATAGGAGCAAATTGGAAATTTGGCCGGTGTTTAGCACCCACACAGGGGATGGAGGTGCAAATAGTGGAAACATTTCCAATATTCTCCTTTGTTTGCTATTTTTGCTATTAGATCAAAAGATGAATTGACAACTATTTTGCCTTTTGTTTCTCTTTTGTAACAAGTCAAGTTTCATCTTGGGAAAATCTCTTGTAAAAACTATATCAGCTCATTTGGCTAGGGTTGGTGACCCTAATAAACATCACCCCCATTAATATGGGTTTTATTTTAAAAAAAAGAATCTGTTAGTTAATGTTTGGTTAATATTTTTAATCATTCCCTTTCCTGCTTTCATGGTTTGGGATTCTCTCATTTCGTTGAATGATGATTCTCTACCCTCACCTTGGGATTGAGATTCCCCATATTTGGTGTTTCGTTTCCAATAATAAAAAATGATTTTACTCACAAATCTATTTCTACTCGTAAACTTTCCAAGTTCAGTGCAAATTCCTGGAAAAATATATAATATATTTACTATTAATTAAGAAATTAGTCTTGTACAAAAATAAATTGAGAAATATATATATGTATTTCTATAATTTAAGAGAATTTAATTAAATAGTATAGATATATTTTAACTTAAATTTATTATAGACAAAGAAAATTAATTACACTAAAAAAATAGTATTACAATATTTTTTAAATTGTATATGGGTTGAATATTACTAAAACTATAGTTTTCTTAAAAACTAAAATTTAATAATAAATAATATTATTTCATAATTTATACTATAAATAATAGTTATATTATTTTCATAAATATATATTTTTTTCTTATGTAAATAATTTATTTATTTACTATTTTATGAATAACAATTATATTATTTTATATAAATATTCCTATTTTATATATCATAATTGAGTATACTTTATATTTATTATCAAAATAAAAATTACAATGTTCTGATTATTATTTCAATAAAAATATTATTTTTTGAGTTGCATATGAGTCAAATTTAAATAAAACTATGCTTTTCATATGAACCGGTATTTTAATAAAAAAATTCATACTATTATTTTTTAACTTTATACTTTGAATAATAGTTATGTTATTTTATAATAAATATATTGATTTATATAAATACTATTATTTCATAAATTTATAATATAAATAGTAATAAATTAATTAGTAATATATACATTAATTTAAGATAAAAACTAATATCATACAAAAATAAAAAATAAAATAAATTTACTTTTGAAATTGTATATGAGTCGAATATTAATAAAATTAATAGTACTCTTATTTTCATAAAAAATATTATTTCAAAATTTATACTATAAATAATAATTATAATATTTTAACATATATAATATTTTAACATATAAATAATTTGATTTATTATTTTGGTTGATTAGTTACAAGGTAGTTTACTTGATTAACTTTTAAATGACCATTTTAAGAGGGTTCAAAGTTTGTTTCCCCTTCTTGAACCAAACAGGTACAAAGGGAATGGAGGAGAATTTGATTCTTTTTTCCATTGCTGAACCAAACAATTTGGGAAATCCAGTATCATTCATTTCGTTTCTTTTCCTTTTCCTTTCCTTTCCTTTCCTGATTACATTCCCTTTCCCATGTTTGAACTAAACGGCCCCTAAGTACGTTACCTACAAACATATGTATCAATTTTTCGTAATGAAAAAGGCTGGCCCAAGCCTAGTGTAGGTTAGGCGATCGCACTGGGCCCAAGTTTAGGAGGGGATCCAAAATTTTAAGAGTTTTTAATTTTTATATTGGAGTTTGGGTTCAAAATTTAGCTTTAGTATAAAGTGAATGTGGGCTCTGGAAACAATTATAATATAGATCCAAATGAATGTTATGATTTATATGGCCGTGCCTACTCTGACGCTCCGGTTAGCCATTGATGCCATGTAGAAACGTATCTCAGTGAATTGTGGACTGATCTGGAAAATCTTACCTCGTGTCTTATACTTTTCCTCGTTATATGTGGTTTGTTGGCTGATGGGACTGGAGTTGTCCCATCAGCGCCCGTTAAACCTCTCCCTGCTTGCCTCTTCGCTCAAGTAGCGTCCCTGGGCTGGCAGGCTTCACCTGTTACTTTTTCTCTTTATTGGGCCTTCAGGCCCATACATTATCAGTCAACTTCAACCAAATCAGTTCAACTTATACAAAAAAGAGGTCTAACACTAGAGATTCAATGTTCAATTCATTAACTTTAGTATTGAATTAGTTAACTATTTTAACCTAATAGTTTCACGCTAGTTGAGGAAACACTCAAAGGTGGTTCCACGCATCCGTAAATGGCGGTTGAGTGGCACTTATTTGGGCTGCGTTGTTCAATATTATTGTTGAGAAGGCGGTCATTAATAGTGTGTTTGACAGAAATTATAAGCTGCTATACTTATAAGCTAAACATTTTTAACTGTTTTGTAAAATGCTAATAAACAACTTATTTTAAAAGCAAAAAACTATTTTTGTGAGATAAACATAAGCTGATCCTCCCCTGCTTTCAACATAAACTAAGCATAGCTCTGCCAAACACAAACACATCCGAAATATCTTTAAGTAATGATTGACCGTCGATTAGTTAAACTAAAATCTTAGTTATTAGTGTTAGTTTATAGATAATTAAGTAAGGACTAACCATTAATTAATGTCAGTCTAACCTAAGATATACTTGACCTATTTAATACTAAATAACCCTAACTTTTTTATGTATGTGTTAGTCTGACCCTGGACGCCACTGACTTCGATAATTAATGGAAATTTTGGCTGGAAATTAAGGAAATGACCATTTTCCCCTGAATTATAAAAGAAAAAAAAGATGAAAAATCCCTATATTTCTCCCTTTTCTTCTTCTTCTTCCCCTTCCCCTTTTCTTCTTCTATTTATTCCTCCAGTGGCACAACAACCTTCAAGTCAATCATGGCCCTCACTTTCTTTCCGCCGATTGCGCCACCTCCCGAAAGTCTGCTGTCGCCGCCTCCACCCGCGGATCCCCCACTCCCACCGCCTCACCCCCTTCGCCCACTGACCCAACGCCGCTTCCACCACCCGATGATCCTTCGAAGAGCTTTCCACCACTACCTACAGATCAGTCGCCACCGCCAGAGAGTTCACATCCGCCACTACGACCACCTGCCACACAACCACCCACACATTCACCATAACCACCACCAGTTAGGAATGATCATGGGTCGGGTCTGGGTTGGGTCTAGTAAGACCCAGACCCGACCTTGAGAAAATTTAGTTAGACCCATACCTAGACTCGACTTGGACCTGTAGAGTCTCAAAATTTTAGACCCGTACCCAGACTTGATGGGTCTAAACGGGTCTTGTGTCCTAAATGGGTCTAAATGAGTCTAATATTTATTTATTTTCTTCACTAAATAAAATATATAATATCTTTAATGTATATAATTGAAGTTTAAAATGTATTAGAATTATTTTTTCAAGAAAAAAAATATACAATAAATATTATTTGTTTAATTTGAAATAAAAAAACAAAATGAATATGAAAGTAATTTAGAAATTAGGGTAAAATTATATATATAGTTAGGGTTATATGGGTACCCAGATCCGATGGGTCTAAATTTTTTGGACCCATACCCAACCTAAGGGGTCTAGATCCCGTGGGCCTGGGTCGGGTCCTAGACCTAAGATCGTCCCTACCACCAGTACCGCCACCACAATCATCAATCCCATATGATAATTCTCCTTCACCACCACAAGTCTCTAGAGCACCACCTCCAGCAGCACGTTATCTTCCACCTCCAGCAGCACGTTATCTTCCACCACCTGCCGTCGCAAAGCCTCCCATTAACGATCCACCCCACCACCAGAGTTGGAAAAGGACCAGGGTTAAAGGCGATGACGATGGAGGTTTTAGTGACTGAGTTCATATTTCGCGGTGGTCGTTTAAGAACTCGTGACGGATGTTGGAGCTGGAGACAGTCAGAATGGGGAGGTAGCTCTACGAGGGAGTAGGGTGGCTCTGTGAGCAAGCATGACAAAGGTGGGTTTCACTAGGTTTTGTGTATCGTGAGAATCGACGGTGGTGATGGCTGATTACTTGAAGGTAGATTGGCAGAAACCCCAGTGAATTGGCGGATTATGATGGCTGATTTCTAATAGGTGTTTCAATTCGCCGAAGGCGACGCTCACTGGAGTTAAAACTGGTTCGGGTGAGGTGGGTCTCCAAATTCCGGTCGGCGGAGCAGTGGCTACGACATTCGGCGCAGCAACAACTATGGCGTTCAGCGGAGCATCGTCTCTGTGATGACTTTGTGGCTGGGGTAAGGGGATTTGAAGAAGAAGAAAAAGGGTAAAGTGAGGAACAAAGATTTAGTTTAAGGGTATGGGGTATTTTTGTCATTTCACATTCAGCCGACGCCCAAAACTTTCAGTCAATGCCTAAAATAGGCCAAAAGATTATAACTGCATATTTTGTTATTAAGTTAGGGTTATTTTGGTACTTTTTCATTTTGCAGGGTTATATTGACCCTTATTTTGGTTTAACCAAATGCTATCCAACGGAGGTTATAATGTTTTAGCCCTATTTTCGTTCAAGCGAATACACTCCGACGTCGGTATCTACATTAATAAGTTTCAATGACTTTAAACGACATCGTTTTGGTTCTTTATATAAACCTAATACCTTAATTATGAAGAATTAAATTTTCAAACATTTCCTACTCCTAAACAACAACCCACCGCACCACCGAGTGGAGACTGACGTCTCGTTCGTCATCGTTGTCGACCCCTCGTTGCCATCGAAGATGTCGCTCCAATCCCCAATTGTCTCTGTCCCCTCATTTCCCACTTCACCGTCGCAATATACTAACGTCCTTCTTTGTCTTCCGTTCTCATCTTCGCCATTTCCCACTTCACCCTCTAGCGGACTTCTTGACAACGACGGGCAATAATCCAACGTTGAAATCAATCAATGGAAAGACGACATCTTCTTCTTCACTATGTATTCAGTCCAACATAACCTCTCCATTTCCCACCACAAGTATATTGAGTTTAAAAAAAAAGTTCTATTCAACAAATTACAATTTTTATTATGTTATTTTTTTGTGAATTTTATAGTTAGTTAGTTTGATTGATTATGCTGTTGGAATTATCATATCATTGAATTAGTACATTTGATTGAATTAGTTGATTGAATTATATATATCACTGATAAGTTGATTGATTAATGTAGTTAAAAATATTATGTCATTCAATTAGTGTACACCTATGTTTGGATTGGTTGATTTAATGAAGTAGTTAATTGGTTATGTTGTTTGATATATTATATTATATTATATAATTGAATTAATGTATGTTGTTGATTGAATTTGAATATTTATTCGCTAGCCAATTGTACGTATTTACTATGTTCAACCATGTAGACAAGGTTGTGAATGTCAAGAAGGAGGTAAGTAACTTAATTATATCATCCTCAAAACCTATTTTGAACCAGTTGTACTAAGCTAAGTTGTACATTGTGCAAATCAGGACCTTGATTTTACTTCAGGTAGCGGCACTGCCCAAGGCATAATGCTGAAACCCATGGAAAAGCACTCAAATCTGCGTTTCTCTGTTACAGAAGGTTCTTACACTGGTGGTTCTTTGTTACACTATCCTTTCCATCACCTGAAACTAAATTTCTTAGTTGTAGCCGGAAAAATCCTTACGAAAAAACTGGCTTCTTCTTTTCAGCTTATTCCCCGTGCACATTCAAGAAATTCTGCCAGAACTGAAGATTCCTGCTATATATCCTTCAATGTAATGGAAAGAGTTTTATTCTGGAAACCAAGCATTGAACCCAAAGTGCTGAGCAAAATTCTCGGAGGAAAATAATTCGGAGATCGAAAATGCCGCTTTCTTAAAGCTTCTAGAGTCTAGTGATCAGAAAATCCTTTTCAAAGACGTCACGGTGAGCTGCAGCGGGGGATGATCATGAGTCGGGTCTAATAAGACCCAGACCCGACCCTAAGAAAATTTAGTCAGACTCAAACCCGATGGATCTAAGTGGGTTTTGGGTTCAAAATGGGTCCTAAATGAGTCTAATATTCTATTTTGTTTTTTTCTCTAAATAAAATATATATTATCTTGAATGCAGATAATTGAAGTTCAATATGTATTAAAATTATTTTTCAAATTAACAAAATATTCAATATATATTATTTGTTGAATTTGAAATAAAAACACAAAGAGAATATGAAAGTAATTTAGAAATTTGGATAAAATGATATATAGTTAGGTTTATATGGGTCTACGGGTCTGGGTCTTAGTATTTTAGACCCCAACCCGGATCCGTATCTAAAAATCTAGACCCATATCCGGACCCGTATCCGATGGGTCTAAATTTTTTGGACTCATACCCGACCCAATGGGTCTAAACCCTGTGGGTCTGAGTCGGGTTATAGACCCATGATCATCCCTAACTGCACCTTGTCACCTGCTCCTCCCCGACCTTGATCTACAACTTTGTGATTCAATAAAAATACCGTGTTTATTTTGCTACATTTGAAAATTTATTCTGGATGTTAAAATTTTAATTTTTTTACTTCTGGATGTTAAAATTTTAATTTGCTACATTTGAATTTTGTTACATGTCTTTTGTTGGTATGGTAAAAGAACCAGTATGTATATGATTGTTTGACTGATTGAATTCCTTACAAAAATGGATGAATTTGTGCAAAGAAATTGTGTTTTTACAAAATTTCGTATCTTTGCAACAAACATTGACACATTTCGTATTACCATTGATTCAACCCAAATCAAGTCGACATGTTACTAACATTGGCTACATACAAAATCATAGACATCGAGGTTACTGTCGATCTTTTTTCAGTCCTGACGAAATAACGACGACATCAGACGTACGAGTTGGCTCCTCTTTGGTTCTACATCAAACAAACTGACATCGGAAATATGTCCTTTTTGGTGTCGTCAGAATCGAACAGTGAACTGACGTCGAAGACAAGGATTCACTTCATTGAACAGTTAAGGTTATGCTCCGACATCAGCTATTTCTCGGTTCTACCGATACGTAACCGACACCATACCGATATTGAAATATTAGTGTCTTTTTACCTCGGTTCTCATGAAACAAAGTAAAAGTCATACCCGACACCTAGATTTTCAGTCTATTTTCTTAAAATCGAGGTAAAAAGTGTAAAGTTAAAAGTGTGATTTCTTTTGGTGAAAATCTATATTATAAAGAATCTGTTGGATTTGCTTTTAATGGAAAAACATTCCCATTTAGTAGATTGATCTTAGATGAAGATAATTTCATACATTGATAACAGGTAAAATTTTCACATTTGAATGAGTCATGGATTTTCCCCCCAATAAAATACCTAATCAGGAACAACCTCTTAGTTTGTAAAACATACCCTAAGAATGGTTCACAAAGCATGAACTCAATTGGTGAACCCTTCTAGTCATTCTATTGGAGGCAGCAAACAAATGTTAACAAAAGGTGTATGTAGAAACTTATTTCAACATAGAGGAGTGGTAATTATCATTTTTCTTTTCAGAAAATATAAGAGAAACATAAAAGCAAAAACTTGTCACGTGTTAACTTTAAATAAAATGTTCGAATTACAATTTGCATAATATGGTCGCAAGTTGGTTTGCATAATTAAGAGAGCAAACCGATTTTCTCGATGCATAATCATAAACAAATCTACACACAAATCAACACCAACTTTAAAAACTATATCCTCCGTATCTCACTTAAAACAAACTACTAAAAATAGAGACCAACAGTTCGAAAAGTAAACTTCAGCTTCAGCCAAATTAAGGAATGGACAAATTTTCACTCCCCAAAATGTGTCTTAGCTCCTACGTCTTCCAACTGCCTATTTCGACTCCCACTTGCTCTATATATAGTATACCAACTACATAATTAGTATACCACTTGCTCTATAATATATCGAGCTAATTTAATTGAGTCCGCCTCCTGCGAGACCAAAGATAAATTATAAGTTAGTGGTAAGTAAAATGGCAGCATTTAAAATTTAGGGGTTAAAATGAGAATATTTAATTTCGGGGTTTAAAGTAAAGACATCAAGGAAGTTTAGGGGTTAAATTATGATTAAATTATTTTTTGGTCCCCAACATAGTATTTTTTACCATCTTTTGGTCACCAAGATCAAAACCACATTTTTTTAGTACCCCACAAATTCAAAGTGAAATTTTCGTCCCCCAAAACTAGATTCCAGGTGATTTTTCAGGTTTTCATCTTCGGTCCTCAAACCGACATTATTTTTGATATGGTTAAGTGTATTTTTGTAATTTCACTTATCAAAAAACACTTTCATATTTTTTCTATTTTCTTTCCATTTCCAATCTCCCTGTCGTACCCCATTTCTTCTTCCACTCACTCCACCGCTCTGTTCTTCCTGCTGCCACTACTCCTTTTCTTCTTCCACTCAACCAACTATCTTTCGCCACCACAACCACTCATGCCAAACTACACCTGCCGTCGCTACCCTTTTTTCTTTTTCCACTCCGTCTCTACCCTTTTTCTGTTGGAGTTCAAGGGCTTCCTCGGCGGAGCAAATTGATTTTCTACTTAGCAAATCGATCCACTCCGTAGGACTCCATTTCATTCATTATCTTCCGCTCTTCGCGAATCAATTTTTCCTCCAAATCAGTAAACCCTAACCACATTTTGTCGTCGACGTGGCGACAAACGGAGAAGATGAGTGAGAGGCGACGGAGGAACTTGATGACTTTGCAGCCCCGGAGAACCCTAGCTGCTGGTGGAGCTTCCCATCATCGTCAAGTGGGAGCACACGCATCTTCTTCTGGCGGTGGAGCAAATTGAGGTGGAGCAAATCTTCTGCCCGCAGCTGAGAAAATCGAGAAATGTCAATTCAAGGTTGCTACTGCCAGCTGGGATGGTGAAGGTCTGGGTGGTTGCAAGGTGGGGCGGTGGCGGGGGTGGGGGATTGTTTTTGGGTTGGATGTGAACGTGGTCGAGAAATAGGTGGCGGAGAATGTGTGGTGGTACGGTTGGGGTGTGTGCTTGTGGGTGGATTTCACGGAGGAGAAAAAGAGACGCTGCCACAAGAGCACAGTGACTGGCGGTGGTAGCTGGCTGCAGGAGGTGGTGGTGGCCGGAATCTGTTGCCGGAGAGGAAGAAGAAAACGGGTAGCGGCGGCAGATTTTTTGGCGGAGTGGAAGAAGAAATTTTCAATTGAAAATGTTTTTCAATTATAAAATTATGAAAATACCCCAAACCATATCGGAAATAATGTCGAGTTACTTGAAAACCAACCGAAATGTAGTTTTGGGGACCGAAAATTTCACTTTGAATTTGTGAGGTATTAAAAAATGTGGTTTTGATCTCGAGGACCAAAAGATGGAAAAAGATGCTATGTTGGGGATCAAAAAACATATTTAGTCTTAAATTATAATTTTACCAATGCCTGATCGGCTTCTCCGGCATACCAGCAGTGAATCGCCGATGAATTCAAATTCGAATTCAGCCATGTTTTTGTCGCCAGTTGTGTCATTTTCATCTTCTTCATCCGCAATATCTTTCGCCTCACTGATGGTTGTGGCATCTACCAGGAACACAACGGATGATGAGGGCTTCCGATGTCAAATGTTGGCGACAAAATGGATTCTTTGATGTTTTATATTAAAAATCGGTGACGGAATGGAACAGATGACGAGGGCTTCAAATGGATTCTTGTGGCGATGCTTGGATTCCGAGGGCTTCAGGTGGATTCTGATGCTGAGAGTTTCGAACGGTCTTCGATGATTTATGATGTTTCAGACTGGATCCGGCGAAAATATGATCACATTTTGGGTCAAAAATATCGGTATAATATTGAGCAGATTTGTGTTGGTTTATTGTCTAAAATATCACATCTAATTAATAACTTCAAGCTAAAAAATAGTATAAAATCAGATAAAATCTTTAAATTACCCATAAAATAATTAAAATTCAAATAAAATAATTAAATATTCATCAAAGAAAAATAATTAATTATTAAAAATACACTAACTAAAGTTAGTTAAAATCAAATAATACATTACAAATAAAAAAGTTAAGCATCAAATAAAAACAAAAAATATTATATTAAATAGTTAAACATCAAATATAAATGCAAAAATATACACCAAAAAACTCAAATAGTTATAAAAATATTTTAAAAAATATACATAAAATTAAAATAATTAAACATCAAATACAAACAATAAAAACACAAGTTAAAATAGTTAAACGTCATATAAAATAATTTAAAATACACGTTAAATGAGACCAGTTAAAAAGTAAATAAATACCTTAAGAAAATCAGACAAAGTAGTTTAACATCAAATAAAAATACACATAAATTTGAAAATACCAAAGTATGCACCAAAATTTAACATTAAAATGTGGAAAAATAAAACATCTAAAACACTATTGAAACATCAACAATACATTAAATAAAATATAATATTCAAAATTAAGAAACATTGATTTTTATTCTTAAAATGACATGATGAAAAGTTACCACATCAAATAAAAGGAAATATAAATTAAAATTTTAAAATTAAGATAGTAAAACATCCCCAATGAGTGTCAAAATAACTAAGCGTAGAAAATTTAACATATAAATACAAGATTTTACATTATAAGATCAGTATTTAACATCAAAACGCATTATTATTTTTTTGAAAATTGACTTTAGATAAAATATCACAAAGTTTAGTTGAAACATCAAGTATTGAAAATGAAACATCAAGTCTAACAGTAAAAACTTGCGCATTGTGTGGAAGGGAGGAGAAAAATTGATCTGCGAATTTCTTCAACCCAGATTCTTGACCAGTGAGATTCTTATGACCCGGAATCCTTAGTTCCTCAATTATTTATGTCCACCACACCCATAAAAGTGGTATTTGCACCCAGACCCCTTGATGGAGATACCAAGACGACTACCACCATAAATGAAAATATTTCACGACTTGATCAAACATTCAAGAGTTGTGTTAGGGATCCTCTAAGTGATATGGCATGACCGATGACAAGGTCAAGAACGAAGCTTAGAGATGCGCCATTGAATGCTTGATTGATCAACTTCATGATAAACAACTCAAGACCAATCGGCCAGGGCTTGGATCAATTATTAAAACTTGTCGATTAACTGAAGACGTCGTGAAAAACACTATACTCTTTTTTCCCATTGGGTTTTTGGCGAAGTAGTGTGATCTTTGTAAAATTATTTCATTTTTGGGTTATTGGACTGATAAGCTCGGCCATGTGAGTCTTGAAGAGCTGAATTTGAAAATTCAGTCCATTAGGGTTTAGAATGTTCAGTTTTATTCAGATTAGACTTAGATTTAGTAAGATTAGATAAGATAATATTCTACCAGATGACTTGGAGAAGAATTCGAGTAGAACTTCATTTATTTTATGTATTTTAGTTAGATATGATTTTAACTTCTTGAAACTGCCATAAGTTGATTCAGTTTCCAGTTGTGTTTAGGGTTTATGGCCGAGACTAACCCTATAAATAAGGGGGGCTTGTCCACGAATTTTCACACCTTTTTATCAATCATATGTTCAGAATTTTGAGATCATTCTGTGAGCTTGCGAGCTATCTTCATTGTTGGTTAATCATGCGGGTTAATTAAGTATCAATACATTCAATTTTTGAACTAACCCTGAGGGCTAGTTAGCTTTATAGATCTAGAATTATTCATAATCCCAAGGGTTAATCGTGATCAATTTTGTGGCTATACTAGAGTTTGAAAAATCCCCCGTTTAGTTAAAGATCTAAAATTCCGCAATCCAGAGTTTTCGCAAGGAGATTCATACAAGTTGCTATCCGAGCAAAGCAAAAGAACATGCAGTCGAGAATCATCAGAGGTTTTGAGTTCTTACATTATTTTAGTTAATTTTTTTCATATATCTACAAACTCTTTCCTGTTATATTTTAACTGTGTTTGTTTGATCTTTCTTAGAATGAGGATTGAATCTAGATTCGAAGGTCGTCGAAGGGTTCGAGAGTTAGAATACTTCGGTATTACTATCCACCTTCATCTTCTTCAATCGAGTCAGGATGACGTTGAAGGGTATGAGATTTAACAAGTATTATCCACATTCACCTCCCAATTATTTCGTTGTTTTTTGGTAGCTTATATAATTTATGCGTTTGTGATATTTTTCTTCAGCTCTTCTGAAAAATTATTGCATGCTCATAATCCTATTTGATTTCTTTATCGTTTTCTTTGATTCCATGATCTTGAATTGTTCTCGAATTATTGATTGCACCTTGTACAAAATAAAAATAGAGTCTTGTGTCATTTTCCATACATATAGTGGCATATTTTTTACCCTTACGATTTTGAATACCTCGAAATTCATTTGAATCAAGAGTAAATTGTCGCAGATTTCTTATTCCAAGTTTTATATAGGCGATCTTTGTCCCAAATTTTTTTGAAAATAAAAAACAAAGGGTATCAGATTTTTTGGATTTCAAATCGGAAATTGAGGGTTCAAAATTGGAATTTTGGGTATGTTTTTTAATTTTCAAAAGTTTGGAGGCTGTTTGGCAATTTTTGAAAATTTGGAAATTGCACAAGGTCAAAATTATTTGGGGAATTAGATTATGATTGTGAGTGTTATATAGAATGGAAAATTTTGGAATTGGTATTGAAAAAGAAAGAAAAGAAAAAGAAAGAAAAGAAAAAGAAAATCCGTTTTGGAAAAAGAAAAGGAAACATAATCCTAATCGGAAAAGGAAAAGGAAGTCGAATCCAACTAAGAGTGGGAGAATTGATCTGAATGGTGGAAAAATTTGAGAGAAAAGAGACAACTTTCCGAAAAGACACCTATCTCCAGTTGGGAGAGATTGAAATCCGAGCTTCACCATTATCATGTTCTACCAAGTTATCTGATGGAAAAAAATTTCTTATTTGGCCAGCATGAAGTGAGGAAATCGCACCATTGAAAAATATTGGCAAGATCTCGACTTGACCATGAGAAGGGTTGGGATGAGAACATGACACATTCATCAAGAATCGATTCATTGAAGGCTTGCGTGAGAACCTTCAAACGCTAGTCAAGATTCAACATCACATCTCCATGGATGATTTATTGATGAAAGCAAGGTTGGTTGAGAGTACTCTGCAGCCAAAGAAGCCTCATTTCGGATTTCCTAGTCAACGATTAGGGTTTGACTCCGGAAACCCTAGTTCTAGCCGAGGAAGAGGGGTGCCCATGGGAGGTCGTGGGTCAGTCCAAACTTACTCCCATCTGACTTATGGTTCATCTAATAGAAGAACGGTGCCACAAATTTCAAACCAACAATCTTCAAGAAGTTCAGGTAAGTCTCATATCTCTTCATCAAATTCAGTTTTGGTTAACAATCCTACCTGTTTTCATTGTAAAGAGAGAGGATATGTTCTTAGTAATTGTCCCCATGCTAGAATGTTAACCATCATTGAGGAAGGATATGAAGAAGATGAATATGCTGATATGCCCACTTTATATGAAACTGAGGAAGAACAGGTAGAAGAAGAGATCATCATAAATGATCATGTTGAACAAGGTCTAGTAATACAAGGTAACTATGTGACATTGAGATCGTTAAACTCTCAAGTGGCCAAAACTCAGGTAAAAATAATTAATATTTTCCATACTCGTTGCCTTGTGAAAGATAAGAATTGTTTACTGATTATTGAAGGAGGATCTTGTGCTAATACTGTTTCCAATCTTCTTGTGAAATCATTATCTTTACATGTTATTACTAATCCATCACCTTATAAACTTATCTGGTTAAATGGTAGTGGTGAGATTAGGGTTAATAAATAATGCATGATTAACTTTAAGATCAGAAAGTATCATGATTCTATCTTATGTTATGTTATACCTATGGAATCTAGTCATATTTTGTTAGGACGACCATGTCATTTTGAGCGTAAATCTATGCATGATGGTTACACTAACAAAATCAATGTGATTAAGGATAGAACCAGGTATATATTAACTCTATTGTCACCAGTGGAAGTTATTGAGGCTCAGAGACGCATGAACATCGATGAAGAAAAGTTTGTGACTGAGCTAGAGGTGGCCGACCAAATCCCTAGCTAGGGTTTGAAAGAGCACGACCCAAAGACAAAAAATGGAGGCAAGAACCCTAAAAATTTCATCCAAAAGCTAGGGGTGGCCGATCCAGGTAAGTCGGTGAATGATTCTGAAAAGTCACGAAAAGATTTATCTTCACATCTTAGTCCCTTACCATCAGTTTATATGATGAAACATGAATTGCCTATAGAATCTGGAAAATCATTTTATGCATATATTAGCGACGTGAATCTTGTTTTCTCTAATCATTCTCATGTCTTAATCTTACATTTAAAAGAGAGTTATTTCGCCAAAGAGGATATACATGTGCATGTTCCTCCACATTTTGCTGAGATGTTGTAGGAATTTGAGGATGTCTTTCCGGAAGCCTTGTCGCATAGATTACCATCATTGAGAGGCATCAAGCATCAGATTGACTTGATTTTGGGTTCGGTTATACCTAATCGACCAGCTTACAAAGCAAACCCTGAGGAGATAAAGGAACTACAACTACAAGTCAAGGAATTACTTCAAAAGGTTATGTGCACGAATCTTTAAGTCCTTGTGTTGTGCCTTTTATTTTAATTCCTAGGAAAGATAAAACTTGGTGAATGTGTTTGATTGTCGTGCTATTAACAAGATAACCATTAAATATTGCCATCCTATCCCAAGGTTAGATGACATGCTTGAAGATATGCATGGATCTATGATATATACTAGGACTGATTTGACTTAGGGTTATCATCAGATTTGAATTAAGGAAGGGGATGAATGGAAAAGTGCATTTAAAACTAATTTTGGGTTATATGAATGGATTGTTATTCCTTTTGGATTAACCAATGCACCTAATACTTTTATGCAGTTGATGAATCATGTTTTGAGAAAGTTTATTGGTCGATTTGTTGTAGTTTATTTTGATGATAACTTGATCTATTCTAAATTGACTGATGATCATATTGAGCATGTTAAAATGGTTCTTGTTGCACTCCACGAGTCTTGTTTGTATGCGAACATCAAGAAATGCACCTTTTGCACTTCCAAAGTGGTGTTTCTGGGTTTTGTGGTCTTTAAGGAGGGTATAAAAGTCGACGAAACCACAATTGAGGCCATTCAGACTTGGTCGAGACCTACCAATGCAAATTAGGTGCGTTATTTTCACGGTTTAGATAGTTTTTATAGATGTTTTGTGCGTGATTTTTCATCTATTGCTGCATTTTAAAATGAACTAGTTAAAAAGGATGAGAAATTTGTTTGGGGTGATGATCAAGAGAATGCATTTAATAAATTGAAATTATGATTATGTAATGCTCCTGTTCTTTCTTTACCTTATTTTAATGGTACTTTTGAGATTCATTGTGATGCTTCTGGTGTTGGTATTGGTGTTGTTTTGATGCAAGAGAATCGACGTATAGCTTATTTTAGTAAAAAGCTAAAGGGCGGTGCTCTAAATTATCCTGTGCATGATAAAGATTCTATGCAATTGTGCGTGCATTAGATACTTAGCAACATTATTTATTGCATAAAGATTTCGTTATTCATAGTGATCATTTGAAGAGTCAGATGAAACTGAATAAGCGTCATGCTAAACGGTCTAGTTTTATTGAATCTTTTCCTTATATGTTGCGATACAAGAAGGGGAAAGAGAATGTTGTTGCTGATGCTTTGAGTCGTAGACATGTTTTACTTACACGATTGGAATGTGTCTTTTAAGGGTTTTCTTTTGTGCGATAATTATATGCTACTGATTCTGATTTTTCATCTGTTTATGCTACTTGTGAACATGGAGCGTATGAGTCATTTTCTCGGCATGATGGATTTTTATTTCGTGACAATAAGTTATGTTAATCAGTGTTCTATGCATGAATTACTTGTTAGAAAAGTTCATTCAGGTGGTTTAGTGAGACATTTTGATGCATTAAAAACTTATAATTTGTTGCGATAATATTTTTGTGGCAAAAAATGGCAATGTTTGTTGATAGGATTTGTAGGAATTGTATTGATTGTTTGAAGGCAAAGTCAAAGACTAAACCTCACGGTTTATATACTCCTTTACCTTTTCATACACATCCTTGGGTTGATATTTCTATGGATTTTGTTCTCGGATTACCATGATGTCAATCAGGTAATGATTTTATTTTTTTGGTTGTTAATTGGTTTTCAAACATGGCACGTTTTATTCCACATAGGAAGACATATAACGTAAAACATATCGCATATTTATTTCTGAAAGGGTTGGTCCAATTACATGGTATCCCTACGCCTATAGTGGCTAATCGAGTTGTCTTTGTCCTAATTTAGGAATACCTTGCGGCACAAGTTAGGGACAAAATTGTTGTTTTCTAAGGAAAGTCATCCGCAAACTAATGGACAGACAGAGGTCACCAATCGCACATTAGGGGTTCTTCTACATGCCCAAGTTCAGAAAAATTTAAAGAATTAGGAAGAGTGCATTCCGGTTGCAGAGTTTGCTTATAATCGCACTATTCATAATACTACTTCTTTACCTCAATTTGAGATTGTTTATGGATTTTTACCAAATACACCTCTTGATTTAATTCCTTTGAGTATGTTACAGGTGTAAAATTTGGATGGAGAAAAGAAGACTGATTTTGTAAAATGATTATATGAGAAGGTGTGAATGAAGATTGTAAGGACAAATGCTCATAATGCTTAGAGAGCCAATCAGGTGTGCCGACTTATGAGGTTCCAGAAGGGCGATTGGGTTTACTTGAAATTGCGGAAGGAGAGGTTTCTGAATGCTGGGAAATCTAAACAAAGTCTATGTGATGGTCCTTTTAATGCATTGGCTCGTGTGAATGATAATTCCTACAAGGTTGATCTATCTGGCGATTATGGTGTTAGTACTACCTTCAATGTTGCAGATTTATCTCCATTTACCTTTGAAGATGATTCCGTTTCGAGGGATAAACCTTTCGACCCACGAAGGAAGATGGAGTTGCCAAGACGACTAACCACCATAAATGAAAACATTCCACGACTTGATCAAACATTCAAGGGTTATGTTCGGGATCGACTACGTGATATGGTTGGACCGATGACTAGGTCAAGAACAAAGATTAGAGATGCATCATTTAATGCTTTGATTGATCGAATTCATGATGAAAAACTCAAGACTAAATAATTTAGGGCTTGGATTAATTATTCAAGTTTTTCAATAAACTAAAGACATAGTGAAGAACACTATACTCTTTTTTCCTACCGGCACTACCACAGAACCCCCCCCCCCCTTTAGCACCGGTTTTTTCAGAACTTCTAGCACCGGTTTTTGGTCTCTAAAAAACCGGTGCCTAAGTAGCCGGTGATTCAGAACTTCTAGCACCGGTTAATTAGGTAGGTGCATACTTTGTAATTTAACACAAAATGCCATGTTTGTTGATACTTTATCATCACATATACTATTAAAATGCTTCATTTAGAAGAAGTGAACATTTGAACTTTTCCCTTTTGTGTAAACCAACTAATGATTTGAAACCTTTATTGCAACTATGAAAGTAACTATTCAATTGGTTGCCTTTTTAGGCAAAACGGGTTATGATTTTACCAACATAGTAACACTGCTTGTATAGTTGTATATCTTGTATTCATATTTGCTTCTAAAACCAAATTTCAAGCGTCTTATGATGTTAAAGTTTGAGTAGAGAGAGTGGGTTATATGATACCAAAAACCAAGAGATATGTAGTGGCATAATATACAATCGATCAAAATTAATTTCAGCCTTGTATTATGCCCAAAATTATTTGGAACCTCATTCAGAGCATGGTTAAAAAGATTTTGTTTAGGAGACTAAGCATATTATTAGTGATCATCTACAGTATAAAATATAGGTTACCATATCACAACATAAGGTTTAAGAGCGAAAAGTTTAAGAGCGAAGTATGTTTGTAACAATCTAGGTTCATTAGGATTTGTGGTATTCGAAATGAGAGGTAATATGTACTTAGTTCTCTTTGCATATATTATATCCTATTATCCCCTATCTATAACCAAATGTACTTAGTTCTCTTTGATCATTAGGAGTACGCATGTTTCTTATTTACCGGGTGAGGTAACCTGCTAAGACTACTGAGTTATTTTCCTACTGCTAAATCTTTTTGTTTTCATGCAGTTTTTTGTTTCTCTTTTGAGTCTCCGATGCAAATGGTATTTATTCTCACTTGATATTTGTTCCTTTTCAATTGTGTCGTGCAGTGAGCGAATGTGGCTAAAACAAAGGGAAGAACTGTGAGAGTTAGAACATAAATTACACTAGGGAGAAAAGAGATTTGCAGAAAACCAAAGATTGCTTACTCTTCTTCATTTTCTTTCAAATATAAGTTCACCGCATCAACCTTCTCCCGTATCTCTTCAAGTTCTTTCTAATTTTGCTTCCAAATATTATCATTTTCTAGCCTTATTTTGATGGAGAAGGTTAGATATTTTG
The DNA here is from genome assembly GCA_032355605.1 of Rubia tinctorum. NCBI lineage: Eukaryota > Viridiplantae > Streptophyta > Magnoliopsida > Gentianales > Rubiaceae > Rubia > Rubia tinctorum. Next base: position 2,217 of record JAULKM010115208.1, on the reverse strand, counting down.
TTTTATATACTTAATGATATTTGAGAGCATTGTGTTATCATGGATTTTCATCTGGTATATATCATTGCAGGAAAATGATAAATTGAAAAGGAGTTTGGAGGATAAGGAGAAGGTATTGACTGAACTATGAGCTGGATCTTAGAGAAAAGGTGAGTACGATCGTGTTCCAAAATTCTGTCATTATTTCAAGGTGTTTTAGTATGCTCAATTTAAGCATCTACAGTATTTCATGTTTTTAACTCTATTTTTTGCATGGTGGATGTTGAAGTGGAAATGAAGAAAATATTGAACGAGCTCAAGGATGTACTTGATACTAAGGAAAAATAATTTGAATGGAAGCTCAAACGGAAAAGAAAATTTGGCAGATTAGAAGTCAAACCTTTTAACCTAAATTAGTATTAAATGTAAATAAATAGTGTTATTTTAGTTTAAAATATTGGTGTGCCATTTATGTTGAGAATGATTTTCTTTATTTATATTTTATTTAATTGTTATTATTAGATGAAAAAGGTGATTCTTACTATGGTCACCATCATTTAAATGTTATGATCAAATTTTGGTCACTAGTTGTTACAAAGGGTGCCCATTATTTAAAAAATAAATTATTGTGACTTCTTTGTCACTAAATATTTTAAAAGGATTGGAAGGTAATTAATTTTAGTGACCCATTCAATGATTAATATTATTGGCCATCAAATTTTAGTGACTAAATATTGTTCATCATCGATTCTTTATTGACTAGAAGTTTTTGGTCACGATTTTATTGTGACTATAAACTATTGGTCATTAAATGTTTTAGCGATTAAAAGTTTGTGGTCATTAAATATTTTAGTGACTAAATTATTTTTGTCATTGTAACTTCTTTTGACGAAATTTTTTGGTCATCAACGCTATAAATTAGTGACCGTTTCTGGTTTTTTTGTGACTATTTTGTTGACGAATACATTTCGTCACTAATATTTATGACCAAAAATACTTGGTCATTAAAACTAGTCGCCGTGATCAACTGGAAAATGTCGTCACCGGGACTTTTTGTGATGGAGATAATGTGACCAATCGATGACAACCCTATTTTAATCACCAAAAGTCATTAATGACAAAATTTTGACATTTAGTGACCATAATTAGTCTGTCATTAAAGGTATTTTTTCTTATAGTGTACCAATGCTATGGGTAAGTTTCTTCTGCTTTGATTGGGAGCTAGCCATCGCCCTGATTTTGTAACCAATTGAGAATAAGTAAAGTAAGTTTATTCCTTTGCTTCAAGTCTCAGGAGACTCTGATCAGAGCAAGGTGATTGGAGATGATGAGGATGACAACAATACTGCTTACATGCGGCAAGAACAAATCGGGGTCTCAAATGTATACAGCTTACTACGTGATGAGGAAGTTGGGGAAATTTAGGTTCATCTGTAAGCACTTCAATTTTAACCACCACATTGATGGACTTCACATTAGGGTGATGATCATGATCATACTTTGGAAGCCCTCACATGCCAATACCTTCAGGGTGGTTAAATTTTGGTTGATCAGTATCAAAAAACCAAATCAATTTTCCCACTATCTTATCCACACTCCCCCCAATCTTGAAAATCTCTATACTTTCTACGCTGTAGTAGCTATTTCCAGAACTGCAATCCACCGCAAATTAATCAAAGCCATGGCGGTTCCGAGACATATTCCAGTAATCAAAGCCATGCTCTGGAGGATGCATGCCGCAAATTACCTCCCTTGTATTGTATTATATAATTATCGTACACCTCCACGATTAGAACGATCAAACACCGATGAGGTATTATCAATTGATTGATAAGGTTACATGTGTTGTGCGGAATACCGAGAAATAACAAGCAAAGAAAATAAATCGAAAGACAAAACACTAGAATTTACGTGGTTCCCCAATTGGCTACATCCACGGCCGACCAAAATTGGATTCCACTAAAGAGAAAAGGCCAGAATTACATATTTCCTACTCTCTACCAATCATATCTCTTAGGGTTACAATAAAAGGACGAGGCACTATATATAGCCCTCTCCACCTTAAACTCTAATGGCTTTGGGCCCAAAAATATTTTGGTCCAAACCGAAACAGAAGACAGAATGCCAATAGCAGTGAGACCCCCGTACCCACCTGTCGAAACGGCTAATACGTATTCAAGGCATACCAACAAATCTCCACCTTGACTTGAATCCTCAAAGCAGAAACTCCAGACGCAC
>JAULKM010115202.1:0-22072 GCA_032355605.1 Rubia tinctorum | reverse complement strand
TTGCTTTGATAGTTGTGTTATATTTCAATTCATAATCTAGAAAACCAACCAAAAACCCCCCTCTTTACATGCTTTTACTTATCTATCTATATATATATAAATAGGCTTATATCCACTCCTAATTGTATGAACCCTTAGGAAAATCCCTCTTCCTTGTGGATGACCCCGACTTGCCAACTAACTACTTAGTTGTATTTAGTGAGCATATTGGGCTTAAAAATAGTATCTTTGAGAGGTACGGCGATGACCTCCCAAAGTACCTAGCACCGGTACTCTATGCCGGTGCTAATGTTCAAGTTACCGGTACTAATATAATAAACAAGGGAAAAACCCTATTCTTTTACACCGGTCATTTTCAAATATACCGGTGCAAATATTACTAACCTTCAAAAAAATTCCTCCAACACATATCCTCCTCTATAACATTAGAAAAAGGGTGGGGGTTGGAGTATTACACAAAATAGGGGGACTATTACATAAGACTTGACATACAAAAGTGGGATAACAATTATGGACAATACTGGAAGAGATCTATATACATGAGGATTACTATCTATCTTTTACGCTTCAACACAGTTTCCCCACCAACGATTTCACCCCTCTAGTATACTCATAACCCATCACTATGGGAACACCATCCCACCACAGGTCCACCGACATCTTCTAAACCAGAAAACATTGATGGAAACTTCGGACTATTAAGTTTGATTGGGTAGTAAATTTCCTCTTCAAAATGAAACTTCTTACCATGAAGCACAACATGGAACTTCCATTGGAAGGGTCCTTGATGTTAAAAATCTTTCACGCTTGGGTAGCTAAGATGAACTTGTCATCTTCGTAGCCTACATGATTCAAGTCCACCAGTGTGAAGGCCATTGGTTTTTCAACCACAACACTGGAACTATGTTCCACCCAACGGCACTTGAACACAAAAACTTTGAACTCTAAAATTTTCTCAATCACCCCATGAAATGGCATCACAGTAAGTGCAAGATGTTTGTTTCTCTTGCTAGCCTGCCACGTAGATTCTGATTCAATGTATAGACCACTATTTTGCGTTGTGCTTTTCTCATCCTTCTCCAATGTAGAGAAACTGAAGCCATTGATGTCATAACCTTGGTAGCTTCTGATAATGCAGTTTGGTCCCCTTACAAAAGCCTGTAGCTTGTAGGGCATCCCTTCCACATTGAACTTCTTGTAAAACCAATATACGAAGCTTGAAGAATGCTCTACCTGTCTTCTATTTGAAGGTCATTCTGGATGAAACTCTTCCAACATGGAAACATTCTCTTCAACATATATTGCAGACTCGCTACTGTTATGTAAAAAATATAGGTGAACAGCCATCAACTCAACGTTTAAGGGTATATGAAGCATACATTCGACCGTGGGGTCCCATTACGCCTCCCACCTTGTATTCCACTAGGGACACCTACCGCTCTTTTTCTAACCAAGTTTGAAGTACAAAACTCGATGATCTCCTCAATGACATACCTCTGAACAATCAATGCATCGGGCCAGCTTCTAATATGCCCACAGCCTTTGAAAATAGCCATGTGATTCTCGAATGGGTACATCCAATGCATTCTGAGAAGTCCACGAATACGCATCTCCCTCACCAATTGTATCACACGATGGACAATGAATCAAAGAAAGATGGGGGAAATAACTTCTCCATATCACATAAAATCACAAAAGCCTCACAATACAGTTGAAGAAGAAACACAAGCGCATAATCGTGAATCTTACTTCCTCTTCCAAACATCCTCAGATTGCAACCGACAACATTTATTGCATGAGGACATGAAAATAGTGCAATTTCAATGCATTAAGATGCAAATCATCATTCACAAAGCGACTAACATTAAAGGAGTATCCAGTCAGTACCTTTATGCCTCGAATTCTCTCACACACAGACCTCCTCTCAGCAACCGACAGATTATAAAGAGCGAGAGGCAGGTACGTTCGCTTCCCCTGAACCTCGAGTGACAGATCCAACCGAATACCAAGCTTCACCAAATATTTCCTCGCATTTAAGCTATCCTTACTATTCCATGGGATGCTCAGTAGCGTGCCTAAACAACCTCATAAAAATTCTTCTCAATGTGCATGACATCCAAACAATGTCAAACCTCAAGATTCTCCAGTACGGCAAATCAAAGAAAATCAATTTTTTCTTCCACGACCCCTCTACAACCATGCCAACCTTCGATGACTTATTACCAAGAATAATATTCAATTTTTTCACCTTGCTGTGAATAACAATACCATTCACCGGTTTAGGTCCCTTTCTCCTCTCCTTGCCATCAACGAATGTCGTCGTGTTATCACGCAACTTGTGCTTCAACGTGAGGAATTTTCAGTGATCAAGATATATTATCTTCTGGTCATTTTTCAACTGATGGTATTCGGTCCCATCCTCACAAACAGGACATGCCTTTTGTCCCTTGACAACATAACTGGAAGGTTTCCATATGCTGGGAAATCAATTATGGTACAAAAAAGCAGTTCCTTCAAAGTAAACTCCTTACATAGAAAACCATCAAACATCAAAGCACCGTCGGACCATAGAACTTTAAAATATTCAATCAGAGGGGCAAGATAAGAGTCAATGTCATTTTCAGGCTGCTTGGGCCCTAAAATGATAATAGGCATCAAGACATATTTCCTCTTCATGCACAAGTAAGGGGGATATTGTAAATGGCAAGCATTACATGCCATGGACTATGCTTCAAGGACATATTACAGAAAGGGTTCATACCACCGGTACACAAAGCCATTCTCAAATTTCTACATTCAGAAGCAAATTTCAGATAAATCTCATCAAAATTCTTCCACTGGTCCGCATCAGCCGGGTTACGAATTATCTCATCATCTTTACAACCTCTACTATCCACATACCACCTCAAGTTCTTTGCATTCTTAGCATTCTTAAACAACCTTTTCAGCCTCAAAATAATCGATAGGTACCACATACATTTGTCTGGCACCCTCCTCCTCACCGATACAATATTATCTTCCCTGACGGCCACACTTTTCCTTTTATTGTAATGGGAAACATTATATATGGGACAAACAATCTTATCCTTCAACTCATCCCTATATAAGACATAATTTTTTGGACAAGTATGTATATTTTCATACTTCATTCCCATCGGGTAAAAAATTCTCTTGGCCGCATAAAGGTTGTCTAGTATACCATCACCGGCCGGAACCTTCTCATTCAGAAACTTAAGCAATTTATTTATGCTAGTATCGCTCCATGAACCAAAACCTTTCAAATTAAAGAACTACATCAAACATGACATGACCGTGTCTTTTTCTTACAACCGAGATACAATGACCTATCCTTCTCACCTAGAACGTTTTCCAAAATCTCAGGCCTCCCTCCGAATTCATCATTCACCTCCTCGCACATGTCATCCAATTTTGCATCTCCAAAACATTCTCCCCCACTACTAACTACCATCTTCGGGGATTATTTTTCCCCATGAAACGTCCACACGACATAATCTTTTGCAAACCCACTACTATACAAATGAAGTCTCAGCATTTCCCTATTGTCAGTATGATTCCGATTTCTACAATCACGATAAGGACACAATTTTTTATTCTCCGACTAAAAGCGTACTCCAAAAACTCATCCAAGAAACCAACGTATTCTTCGCTCACCCTACTAACATTTGAATACACATGCTTACACCTCTCGATGGCACGATACAACTTTACACATGAATGAGTGTGCAACAATTGCAATTCCACACAATTAATAACAAAAAATTCATACCCACATACAAATATTCCATGGATCATTTATACATGACATACACCATTCCACATTAAAATTGACATGTTCTTAACAAACACCAAAATATGAGAAACAATAACAAAAGTATTAACAACATCAACCATGAAAACAAATGACAACCTAATATCAACAATGCTACCCCAAACATCTTATGATGATCAAACACACAAGATATATATGTTCTTCATACCAAAACCAACATTAACCATAAATAACATCCATCAACCATAAATAACATCCATCAACATATTCAAAAAATGCTACATTTAAGTGTCTTTATAGGAGATCATTGAATATTTCCAACAACCCTCAAAAAATCATTAATGAAGTCTTCTTCCTCATTTCCCAAAAAAGGTGGTAGGTGAGCATTAAATGGAACATATACACCGGCAATTTCACAAAAATACCAGTGCAATTGTCACGCAATCAAGAGCCATGCCTTCACATCGCTAAACAATAGACCGGTGCAATTATTTTGGGAAATTCATGCGGGTATTTTGATCACTCGCACCGGTAAGTTATAATACTGGTGCACGTTAAATATTTTTGGCACCAAAGACCCAAAAATGGCAGGAAATATGTACAACTGATGCATAATGCTTCAATAGCACCGTTGTTGTACAACGGCAACTAAGGTACCGGTGTCAAACATATTTTCCCAACAAATTTTACATTTTCCATACACCGGTACAATTAATTCTGGTGCTTATTTTAACTTACACATCGGTACTCAACATAACATTCTTTTTACCGGTGTAAATAATACTATTTACATTTTTTACCATTGCAATAGTATCGTTTACATTTTTTACCGTTGCAAATGACCCTGTTTTCCAATAGTGTGATTATAAGGGAAGTACTAGGGAGAAAGGGTGGTGTAGGTAAAAATAGAAACGTTTGGGGACAAAAGTATCACTTAATAGTAATGCCAAAGGAAGGTGGTAATTTTTAGTATTGTACTATTTACATCAACAATCATGCGGAATCAAAGATATGCTGAATCAATGGGCCAAAAATGCATTTTTGGCTAAAAAAATTTAAATTTAAAAAATCTACATTTTTGTCCCATTTATAGCCCAACATGAGGCAGCGGTACAGTCCGTGCCACATGATAGCCTCATGTTGAATTGGTCTAGCACGAGCCACCCCCGTGCTGTCTTTATCTAACACGATTCGAGTAGCTACATGGCTCGTGCTCCCCTATCTTCTTCCTTTCTCTACTACTTTTTACACCCAAAAATTCCTATTTCCTTCTAACCATGAAATACGAAACTCGATCTTTTATTTATCAAGCATAACAATTTTCACAAAAAGATTCTTTACCACACAAAAACACACAAAAATCTAGCTACCATCAACATCAAAACAAATCAAGGAAAACATCGTATATTTATTATTGTCCTCGTGACTTATTCTTCATGCATTCTATATGAAACAAACCTAAAGTTGGGTCTCCGAAGTCGCCATCAGCGACTCCACCCACAATGACATCTTTGTAAAGGGTCTCAACAAGGTGTCATCCTTACCTTAATGCCCCTGCTCACCATAGAGAGTGTATGTCCATCCTTGACCAATTTTGAATCCCTAGTTATGTCCTCGGGTTTAAGAGGTGGTCTAGGAGATTTTACATCCTTTCTACTCTCCACTAATTCCTCTAAGTCAGTGAGCACAGAAAAACAATCCACAACATAAGTGTCATCACTAAAGTCATGCATAACATCTGTATAAACAACATGGTCATCACAATTGAAGCTCAAGATATGGTTTTGCTCATCACTCTATTAAAGAGTATTAAGAGACTTATCTAGGCACTCATCATCACTAATCATGAAAGACTTATCATGTTGAACAAGTTCCTCACACGGAGATATGTCATTGCACATAAGAGAAGAACTCGGTGAATCATGCTTATATTTATAAATTTCAAATCCAACCTTATCAATGTCATTCTCTAGGGTTAGTGTCCCCTAATGACATTCTATTTTAGTCCTTGACGTTTTTAGAAAAGGTCTCCCCAATAAAATTGGGGGCGCACCACCATTGTGCACTACATCAAAGACATAGAAGTCCGTCGAAAACACTAAAATTGCTACTCTAACCATTACATTCTTAACTAAACCTCGAGAGCTAGCTTGGGAGTGATCAACTAATTTTAAAAATTACCCTTGTTTCCTTAAGCTCACTTATATCTAGGTTCTCATATAGGCTAGATGGGATAACATAAATAGATGCGCCCAAATCAATCATCATTTTTTTCACTAGTTTACCACCTAAGGAAACAGGGGTCGGAAATATTCCGGGGTTATCTCATTTCTTAGGCAAGTTACTATGATCTAAAGTAGATACTCCTCCTATTTTCAATTGACCTACATTCTTAGTTAGCTTATTCCTTTTCTTAGTACAAGCATTTTTCAAAAATTTAGCATAAGAGGGAACATGCTCAATCACATCCAAGATAGAAATGCTAACCTTGACTTTCTCAAAGATTTTGTGAATGTGTGCCTCATTGGTTACCACCTTCATCCTTCTTCTAAGTGCATTAGGGAAAGGTAGTAGAGGGTTCACCCTCAGCTCCATGGTGGGGAGCTCTTTGGAGAGCTCATTCTTTACAACCATCTCATGCTCCTCCAAGTTAATCTTGTCCCTTTCCACCATCAAATCATCTACTTGCAAGATTTCCTTCTCGGACTTGCGCACTTCCTTCCCGCTCCTTAGCTTTAATGCACTAACATTACTAAGGTTTACCTCAGGTTGGAAAGGAAACTTGGCGCATTCTCTAGTCTCAAGTTAGCTTACCAAAGTGGTGAGTTAACCAACTTCGATTTTCAAATTCTTGATGCTCGAAAAATCTTTAGTGTCGAGCTCCTCAATTTATCTCCTTGTCCACTTTGCAAACATATCGCTCTTGTTTGCGAATTGATTTATAGCTTCCAAGATATCTTCCCAGTCTGACTTGTCCAAGGTGACGTTCTTGTTGAAAAGCCCTTTCTCCATTCAGGTAGGGTTGAGGTTGTCCATGTCAGTGATACCATTGAGTCTCCTTACACCAATGGAAGTTGGGGTGATCACGATATCGGGGATTGGAGGAATTTGCATAGGGGTCTTGTCTATCTCCTCCCTGGTTCCCCCGGAACCCCTGTTGTTGCCTTCTAGAAAATTATTGCCTATTTCCGCCATTGAAGTTCAACACTTTCACATCTTCAAAATATTCTACCACTTGTGAATATTTATCAGTAGGGTGATGATCATGACAACATGTGCCACACACCTTGACTTGAGCTCTCCCCTCAATAAATTTCTTCATCATCGATGCAAGTGCTTGAACTTGATCTTCCAACTTAGGGGAGTGATCCAGCTCATTTAAAGTCTTCACACAAGATTGGGTACCAAATTTCATTGTCCCGTTGGCCATTTGATCAAAAAATGATTGGCTATGTAACCATTACACCACACATTAACCATTCTCATATCCTCATCACAAAGGCTTCGAAGAAGTAGTACACCAAATCACCTTCTTTGAATAATTGGTAGCGGAAACTTGCCAAAAATCTCTTGAACCACTCCTAATACTCATAGAGGGACTTGTTTTCCATTTACAAAATGTTGGAAAGCTGCTTCTTTAGACCTGTGGGGAAGCCGAAAAGTACTTTTCAAGGAACCTCTGTTTCATGTCCATCCAAGAAGTGATGTACCAGGGTGGAAGATAATATAACCAATCCTTGGCTTCATCCCACAGTGAAAAAGGAAAGGATATCAAGTTGTAGTCTTCTACCAAAACTCCAGGAGGCTTTATATTGGTGCATACTAAGTGAAATTCCGACAAGTGCTTATTCGTGTCATCATCGGCCCTCTCGTTGGTTGCCATTGGATCATACCTCTCTTCAGCTCGCAAGTCACATTTTGTGGTAGAGGTGGGAAGACAATACATAGGGGTTGATTCTCCATGTTAGGATCCATCAACTCCCTAAGTGTGCAATTGTCGACTGCCATATCTACAGTATCTTCAACTACAACGGTTGGCTCTTATGAACCCTGCTTTGGCTCTCGTCCTTCTTCTTCTCTAACCACCTGTGTTTTCCGTTAGATAGTGTTGATTTCCATGATTTGTGGTATGAGTGTATACCATGAAGTGGAAAATAACCTGTAACCAACTAAGAGAAATACTAGAAAAAAGGGTTAAAGTAAATGGACTAGCTATCCCAAAGGCTAGACACTAACAACCAACCAAGCAAACAAAAAAAGCACAACACTAAATACTCAACTAACAAGCTATGCAAGTTAACAATTAATTCTGTAAAATAACTTCCCCCTCAACGATGCCAAAATTTTGTCTGCCTCCCCATTGGAGTTGCTAATAATCAATTAACCTATTAAGTGGCGTCACAAATATTAATATTTGTTATATTGTTCCCATTCCTACCACTAAACTACCTATAGGGTAGATAGCGGCAATACTGAGGTCGTCCACATAGTTGCTAGGAATTTAACGATTAACTATAAAAGTCGTAAGAGGGTCGTCAATCCGATCATGAGTCGGGAATAGCTAATGTTACAAAACAGGTTTGGGGGGGTTATCTAATAACTACAAACATGCAAGAACACGAGAGAATACAACTATATATCGCTAACACTTGGGGAATATTTACGTAACATGACCGGAAGTATATTTCCATCTTAGATTTTATCACATTTAAGACTTATAAACCTATCCTAATGCTTATGCCACGTAGTGTGGTTGATGGTAAACCCTTCCCCATGCCTATCACATAGGGTGCTGTTGTATTCTTCCATCAATATTGCCTCCGTAATTAGGGGAGTGTAACAATAGCCTTGCCTGTTATGTAGATCTGAATATCCTACATACGATTACATCCAGGGTACTCCACTACGTATGCTTCTCCCTAGACCTACAGAGGCAAGGGGATAGGCACCTTACCATTGGAAAATTGGTTACAAAATTCTCTAATCCTAAGTTTCTACTATACTACATCTATCTGTAACCCTTTGGACCAACTTGCCAGCTAAACTAGTTGTATGGTCGATCATAAGGTTGACTCAGTGACCCCAATGCATCACCCATATAATCCCAGACTATCATTACCCCTAGACAACAAGGTTTCTCTCCCTGGGGGTATGAATAAATGTGCCGACATGAACGTAACCTAATGTGTATGCCAACATAGTGTAATAATCATGCAATGACATAAATGTAAAGAACAAGCCAACATAATTTTCATAAGCATATTAGGAAAGGAAGATTTATAGAATCTCACAAAATAACTACTAAGTCATGAATATAAATCTAGATCCCCAAGATAAATCATTTCTATCTAAGCATTGAACCCAAGTATTTCATTGGATTCAATGCCCTTGGGCAAGAACAAGGAGAAAGAAAGAAAGAAAATAGAGAGAAGGGTTATTCTCTTTATAACTCTATCTATTCTTGGGAGAATGAAAACCATCTCCAACTTTCTAAAATTTTTAAATCCAAGTAGAAATAGGCTCCAATTTATATTAGTAGGGAATTAGGCCTTGAAAAAGGCCCAAAATGTTACCAGAAACCTTAGCTGCGTCGCCTTAGCCCGTGTTGGCTAGGTCTGGCACGGACTGTACTGTCTGGTGCAACCATGCTTACTTGGCTTGGCACGGCTCATGTTGTTTGGCATGGGTCATTGGTTTGGGCATTGATCTTGGTTAGTTGAATAGCGCAGGCAACGTCATTCTTCAGTGATCGAAGGCCGGGTGCATGACTTTTCCTTCTGAATGACGTTGGTCATGTAAATCCTTGCAGGCTTTCGGTTGGGAGTCAATTTCTTCAAGTTCGTTGGCACGGGCTATATGAAACATTACGGGACGTTGGCTATTCTTTAGGTGATGACTTTGGAAAGACATAGCTTATGTTGTTTAGCATGCCCTTGCACAAACTTAGTTGCACAAGGCTTTCCCGCTGGCATGGGCCGTGCTGATCCTTGCGACCCATGCCAAAGCAATCTGGCACTATCGTGTTAGCCGGTACATTCTGTACTATATGGTGCGGCCGTACCGGTCCCTTCTTTTTCGATCTTTGACTCCTTCTTCTTTGAGGCTTTCTTCTATCTACGACCAAGGTTTTACTAGTGGCCTCCTGTCTACTAACATCCTTGCGAATAGTTTTCTACTATCTACTACAACCCTTGCGGATGGCCTTCCACAAAATTACGCAAAAGTGGTCACGAGCAACCTACTAATAGGCTCGTAAAAGAAGATCTGGGCGCTCGTCAGAACATAGTGTCCATTAGATCAAATTAAGTATACAAAACTCGTGATTTAGATGATAAGACCAACAACGATTATCCAAACCCTTTGTAATGCAAACGTAACTAAAAATAGCAAACAACAAACAAAAAATAGTAACAAATGTGTCAAATTCATTGGTTAACGCATGCATATAGCTGCAGATCATGCTTCATCATACATTTTTGTTAATTTATTTACTCGAGAAGATGATAATGTGGTAGAAATTGAGTGATGATCATAATTTTAGAGACTAAATCCCCAAGCGTCTCATTTCAAGTTGTTTGACTCTGCCAAAGCTCTGCATTTTAGTGATGTATCAACTCATGAGGAGGTAATGGTCATTTGAGTCTGTGTGATTTGGCTATCTTATGAAGTTACCAAGTCGATGAATAAGATTCTTTGCGGTTTCCATTTTCATTATTGCGTATGATAATGTCTAATTGATCTTGATACGTAATTTTTTTGCATCTTTCAGGTGTAGGAAGCTATTCATAAAACTCCCATCTGTAATGCAATGTCTGATAATGCATATATTCGGCTAACCTTGACTTGTGGCAAGAAGTTTGTTACTTATTATTTCATCAATTTTTGAGTTTAAGGTTTTGATTATTAATTGTAATTTTTCACTGCGTTCAAGTTTTTAAACAATAGAGTTTTGGTTGAAATGAATACTTTATGATCTCTTTGATATATAGACTACATTTGGTGGGTTTTTTGGTGATTTTTTTCTCATTGATTACTCCGTGGAGCAGAATTTTTCCGGTTTCTGTTAGACTGGTGGTTAGTTTTTGTAATCTTACGTTAAATATTGTTAGGAATGATAAGTAGGTTTGTAAATTAGTTAGTTGGTTCTTGACGGTTGTGGATTTACTAATTTTAAAATCGAATTTCAATTTGGTTTGCTAGAATAATGATCATTGCTTAATTAAATTATCCACTTCATGTGGCCTTCGTGGATGAGTGCCTTGCGATGGGAAACAAGAAAGGTGGCAAGATTCCTATGAGAGGCATGGTTGGACTCTTAACCCAACACTTGGGCCTTCATTGACGATGGAGAATTTGGGTCATTCTGGGACACGGTACACGATAGATAGGCTAGCAAAAGTAGCGATGGTTGCCACCACGACTTTAGAGGATCGCTTTGTATGGCTATATGGTGGCTCTTCGGTGTGCAATTTCATGATTCTACTTAGCCATAGTGCACAACAATCGATCAGGATACGATGTTGGAGAACTTTTTCATAGCCCCTGATCTTAGGTTTGAGAAAGATTTCTAAAAAATCCTACCGGGTTATAAACGGCAAGGAGGATGGCGGTGAGATCCCATCTAGGGAGCCTCCTAGCCACTCTAGCCTACCCGCATACATTCTTGATCATTTATGTATCTTCAGAGAGCAACTTTCTATGTCTACCAAGATTGTTAGGGATATCAAAGAAATAGTTGGCGGGATGAGCTTTTAGTTAGAGGGTTTTGGGATGCAGCTAGGCTCTGTGAAGGATTCTATGCACACTTCGGGGTCTAGACCGGATTTCATTGAGCGGGAAATGAAGGAAGAGTTTGTCATTGTGGATGAAAGGCCGGATGCTAAAGAAAAGGCCATCGAGCAATTGCTAGAGAGACTTCACCTTTCGAAGCTTGGCGATGCTATGTGTCTTTACTTAGCACCGGTTTTTAATACCGATGCCTTAGTAACTACATTTCACCACCCCTACACTTAGGCACCGGTAGTCTGGGTGCCAAAATATTGGTGCCAATGTACCCAAATACTGGTGCCAAAAAGGGGTTCCTGCAGTAGTGTTTATTTTGTAAGGAGTATATAGTTTTTAGAGGTAGGCAAGAAAACAGGTTTAGGAGGAGTCCAATGTATGGACAATCTAGACGTACATAGTTTGTGATGTTCAAAATGGTAAACAAGGAGGAGAACCAAATCCCAAAATTCACGCGACCTGTAAACGAGCATAACCCGTGAAGCTCACTCACCCTCCTACATCCAAATCACCATTTGTTCCCTACCACCTCCAAAATACAACCCAACCCCATTTTACCTCAACACCCTTGAAATACACAACTCAAAACCTAAGAGTCAACCCTCCAATGTGTCTCAATTATTTATTCGATTTGTAGTGCATGATAGTGTTTTTGATTGAACTTTCTTGGTTAGATGTTAGGGGTAGTTTATTGGGTGATGGTAGTATGTTCATTAAATTCCATGATTGTGCCACCAATGGTATATTTTAGTGTTCCTTTTTCATTGTAAGTGTTCTCCTATTTCTTTCCCTTAACATATGTTCTAGGATTGTTTATATGAAGACAATGCAAGCTTTAAGTGTGGGGGAGTGGATCAGATAATACTTATGATTCTTAGTTGTTTCAATGTAGCTAATAGATCATTTAAAGAGCATTTTGAAAAAACTGAACAAGTGAAAAAAAATATAAATACATATATATATATACCAGGAAAAGTCTAAAACCTGGAAGGGCGACTTAGGAAACAATGGGAAAAGCCCGGATAGTTGGAAACCCTGGGCAAAAGTGAGAGGCCATGGTGTGGAAAAAGGTGAGAAGTGAGTTCAATTTGAGTGTAAAGCTAGGAAGAAGACCCAAAAGGTCTCCTAGGTAAAATGAGAGAAATTGAAGAAACAAAATCCTATAGTTCTCATTGGTTTTTCTTTTGGAAGTCCTTTTCGTAGAGAAACTTAGCTTCACACTCATCTTTGTATTTTTTTTGTGGGATTGGTTGGATAGATTAATTTAGCATTTTGTGGAGAGTGAGAGTTCTGAGATTCTTAAATCTTTATGGGAACTAGAGTAGTCTAAGAATAACGTTGAGTGTATTGGTTAACCTATCCTTAAATGCTACTTTCTTCTTAGATCTTTGCTTGTTTTCGTTTACTCGAGGATGAGTAAATATTTAAATTTGGGGGAATTGATCAGCACTTAAAAGCATGCATTAACTAATGCATTTGGCACATTTGTTATTATGTTGTAGTTGGTTGATTACTATTTTTAGTTAGGATTACATTACAAAGGGTTTAGATGACCATTGTTGGTTTTCTTATCTAAATCTCTATTTTTGTATATTTAATTGGATCTAATGAACATTATGTCCTGACGAGCGCCTAGATCTTCTTTTGTGAGGTTATTGGTAAGCTGCTCGTGAGCAGTTCAGCAAAGTTTGTAGAAGGCTATCTGTAAGGGTCTCAGTGGATTCTAGGAGGTCATCCACAAGAGTTGTACAGTGTTTTAGGAATAATTTGAGAAAAATTAGCGTCCACGGGTGGTTCTGTAGGATTTATCTTTGCGAGAATCCACACTGCCCATGCCTATTCAAATCCTCAAAGAGGTGATCCCAGCTGGTGGTCCATGACTAACAACATGGCCCGTGCCAAACTAATCCAACACTGTTGTGCTAGACAGCATGGGCCATCCTAATTCAGCCAACACGGGTTGTGTGCAATAGCAAGACCCATGCCAATTTTGGCTTCTAGGGTTTTACTAGTGGGAGCCTTAGGGTTTCTTCAAAACTTTGGCCTACAGAGTCCAATTTATCTTCTCCTACATAAGGAATATTTAGTCACATAGGGTTAAAGATGTGGGCATAATGTAGATTTTATTTTCTTGGTAGGTAGAAAGGAAGAGGAGAGTTCTCTTTCTCTCTAGAGTTCATCTTCTCTTTCCCTTTCTTTCTTTT
Organism: Rubia tinctorum; assembly: GCA_032355605.1. Classification (NCBI taxonomy): domain Eukaryota; kingdom Viridiplantae; phylum Streptophyta; class Magnoliopsida; order Gentianales; family Rubiaceae; genus Rubia; species Rubia tinctorum. Next base: position 8,296 of record JAULKM010115202.1, on the reverse strand, counting down.
GTTTCTTTTCTTAGTGCTTAGATCCATGGTGGTGTATACCTAGTTTGCACACTAAAAGTTGTTAGTCTTTAGGCCAAGCCTAAGACTCAGCCACGAAACGGACAACGAAAATTCATGCCTAGAAATGGGGAAGACACTTGTAAGTGACACCGAAATTCTAGAAACCATGACACAACCCACGATGTGAAACCCTAGCAATGCAGATCCACGATTATGATCTTCTATAAATATTATAGGAGCAGCACTGGTTCAGGTAAGCACGACTAAGTGAGAAATACTAATTCTCTAGAGGAAAGAACTGATTTGATTGTTGGAGTACTTTCCCCGTTATCACTTCTGGGGACTTTCTTGCAGGACTAAACTCCCACTATGGTGATCTCCAACCACGTCTCCTAACAGGGATTACCACATCATTGGCGCCTTCTGTGGGAACGAAGTTTTTTTTGTTTTTCGTAGTCCTTTGTTCCCTTAAGGGTAACAATGGTTTTTACCATAAGTGAGAGGGCCAAAATCACCACACACCAGAACGAACAACTATGCGTAACAAAAGTACGCACCTCAGCTAGAATCAAGAATATATTGCCAGCTGATTAAAAGAGTACAGCCGAGAAAACATAGATGAAAATGAAGAGGAATCTGAATCTCCCAATGCAAACTAAGAAAACTAGAGGAAGCCTTTCGCAGAATTCTCTAAAGAAAATAGGGAGAACCTGTATAACTAGTTTCTAGCCACTATTAAGCCAAGATCCTAAAAGAAAAATAATAAAGTGATTCAGAGGCTTTAAAACCTTAATTACGAAGAGGAGTTAAGGGATATAGTGCTAGAAGACGACATAGACCAGTGACCACTGGCACCAAATCTTCATGATTTCAAAATGCCAAAAGATTTCAAACTGCCATTGCATGTGAAAATATAGGATAGGAAAGTGGACCCCAATAACGCGATTTCGTGTTGCAGAAATTAAACTAGTCTACAAAGCTTTTTTTTTTCGGGGACAGCTGGCTTTGCTACATTACTAGGATAGATGATGTGCATGTAGTGGTCATACCAGTCAGAAGTACGCCTACAACAATTGTGTCAACGGTCCAGACGGAAAAAACAAACTAGATGACGCCATTTAGGGGCTACTTAGAAATGGAAAATTTTCTAGTGGATAGAATAGAGGTCTGAAAGATGGAATAAATATCGTACAAATACATTTACGAGGGGGGAATCTTATACAAAAAAGTTTTCCTATCTCCGTGGATAAAGTGTGTAGGACCAACCTAAGCAAACAAAATCTTGAATGAAATACATGAGAGGATATGTGGGACACATCATGGATCCGGAAAAATCACAAAGAAGAAAATGTGAGCATTGTATTATTGGCCAAAAATGTTTAACAATGTGCACAACTTCTTGTTAAAGTGTAAAAGCTGCCAAATTATTGTGTCTGTATCGCATAAATCACAGTCTACTCTAACAGGGATATATGGAGTCTGGAAATTCAACAAATGGGGAATCGATTTGGTTGAACCTTTCCCTGGAGGATCTGGTAATGCAAAGTTTCAAATTGTAGAGATTGACTATTTACGAAATGGGTGAAAGCAAAGCCATTAGGAAGAATCACGGCAGAAGCAACAAGGAATTTTTCTTGGAAATGTATAGTTGTTGATTTGGTGAAACTCAAACTATGTTGACGGATAATGGTAAGTAATTCACAAGTGAAACCTTCACCGAGCAGTGCTAAAAATTAGGGAGTGCGTAGAAGTTCACGGCTGTAGCCACCCCCAAGCTAATGGCCAAGTGGAAGTAACTAACAGAACGTTAGGCCAAAGAATTAAAAAATGATTAGAAGGAATACGAATAGAATGGGTGGAAGAGATACCCAACGCGTAATGGTCTTACAAAACAACAGTAAGGGAATCCACTAGAGAAACACCGTACATCCTAGTTTACGGTCATGATGCAGTAATGCCAGTCAAAATTGGAAACTCAAGCCTTAGAGTGGAAGAATAGAATGAAGGTAATGATCAGATCTGGATGAACTTGAGGAGAATAGGCCAAATGCAACTATCATAAAGGCAAATTACAAAGAGAAGGTGGCCAGAGCATATAATGAAAAGGTCAGGAAGATACAATTTTGAGTTGGTGATTTGGTGTTGTGAATGAATGCGGTAAGACTAGTAGAGAAAAAAGGAAAATTGTGCACAAAGTGGGAAAGCCCGTACAAAGTAACAAAAGCGTATTGATCTAACTACTATGAGCTAGAAAGGTTGGATAGCAGCAGTGTTCCGAACACTTGGCATGTAATCATCTTAAGAAAGTTCTATTTATAGCTATCCATAGTAGGATTCAGGAAAAGCTCAGTTGTACAGGAGCCTTGAAATAATCATTGGCAGCCATTTAATCATAAGCATCATCGTTTCTTTTCAAGCATGATACCATCGCCCCATATTCAATATCAAAAAACATATTTTGGGGAAAATCACCCATAGTACTATTTAGTTAAATTTTATATAACCCAATAACCTCGAAAAAAATTAGCAACACCAGAAAAAATAGCAAACCATTGTCCATTCAAACAACCCTTTTGTATTCATCTATATAGCCCATCACAAAGAAAACAAAATATCACATCATGAAACCGCAAACAAGTAATTTTTTGAAATTGCAATACAGTAAGTGATGGATCTTATCAAAGTACAAATACCAAATCAGAATTGCGACAAAAGAAAGCAATAGATCTTGCGGCTTCGTACAACATAGGTTCACACCTCAATCTTATAAGCTATACATCTTGCAAAAAGAAACGCAAAGGCACATGTTCCTAAAAAACATTGACAAAAGCAAGCAATAGATATTTTCGCTTTGCACAACATAGGTTTACAACCTCAATCTCGCAAGCTATAGATCTTGAAAAAAGAAATGCAACAACACATGTGCCTACGAAGACAGAGATAAAAGCAAGCGATAACACTTGCGGATGTACATGAATTGGGTTGTTATAACTTAGAACTCATAAGTAATAGATCTTACATAAAACAAGAACGGAAGCCCCAAACACAATAGACACCATGACCGAAGTTAAGCAATAGATCTTGAAACTTCGCACCAACTAAATGTTAATACCTCAAAGAAGCACGTGGTACCATAATATCAGACTGTTAGCCACTAGTCCTCATCATCAACTAAAGACAAAAGCATAAGAATATAGTGACAGAAGTATCCAATAAATATGACATTTTATACTAGTCATGAGAAAACACATTGAAAATAAGAAACCAAGGTAACACAAAATAGAAGAACAAAGATAGTACTTAAAGTAATTGGAGAAGGAAATTATAACATCAAAGAAAAATAAATTATTTATGCCTTGATGCATGAGATAGCTTAGCGAACAAGAACAACCAGGGCGGCAAGATTTCTTAGCTTATGTTCTTCCTCGGATAAAATATGCTCATAGCGCCATTTCATATGCAAGTAAGTAGGGTGGCGGGTTCAACCACTTTGCTGCATACAATCAAGATACGTCATATAGTACGGTTTAAAGTCAGAAATAGAACAAAAAAACATCTAGATCAAGTCAAATACAAAAGATGTCCACGGTGTCTTGATAACTTTTATTCAAGTTTTCCAAGTTATGTATCTTCTCCTGTAGTCGAAGAATATTTGACCTAACAGATTCAAATTGGTTAATTCTATGACCGTTAATATTCATCGTTAGATCCCCATGGTTAGTAGGACCACCATGATCTGCGAAAAGGCCTTTAGTTTTTCTTTGTAATCAAGGCAAGCTTGTTAAAACAGATGCATAGACAATTCCAAGCGATCGCATATGAAAGGTGCTGGTTCGTGGAGCGACACTAGCATGAATAAATTGCTAAAGTTCTTGAATCCGGTAACGGCTTACTGGAAAACCTCTACGAAGCAAAGAGAATTCTATGTTCGATTGGAATAGAGTATGAAAAATACATGCATGTTCCAACGATTGTGTTTTGTACAGGGGTGATTGAGAGAAAGATGTGGCTTGCTCTGTATGCCACGTGTCACGCTAAAAGAAAAGGAGAAATGCAGTTGTTGATGGAGATTTTGTCGTAAAGTTGAGGAAAGGGGTTCCTACAAAATGCATGTGGTATTTTGCAATTATTCTGAGGTTTAACAGGTTGTTCAAGAAAACTCAATTTAAGAAGCTTCACGCAGGATGAAAATTTGTTCTTGTACAACATGTACAAAAAATGAAGGCAAATGTGAAGAAGATAATAAAATATAGGAGAAGATTTATCAAACAAAGAAGACTCTGAGTGTGATTAGGTGTGCAGAGATGGCCATCTAAGAAACACATTCTATGACTTCCCATTAGATAACAATCCCTAGATTCTCGTAGATTTTTTCACGCACGCAGTGTTTATTTTAAAAAATATCATCTATTGTAAGTAATCTACGATGAAACAATGTCTTTTGATCATATCTAATATTTTTTTGTGAATGGGATAGGTTGTCACTAACACTTTATTAATTTATTAGAATACATCCTTTTCAAAGTTGCACATGATTATAACTTAGACAGTAAATTATGGAGAAAAATCCAAAATCAGAAGTTGTTAGGGATAAGAATAGGGAAACTCCTTATAGGAACTTTAGAAATCTACCTCCAATTTTGAAACTGTCACAGTTTGTTTTGTAAAACTAAATTTTAAAAAAATCAAACTGCATAGGGTTTTGATATTGCAAATCCTGTTCGATTACAACTTATTAGATGTGTGCCAGAACTTTCATTTCTGCCCCAAAATTTTGGGTTGAAACTTGTACAAATGAAATTAATATTTCATTATAAGAAGTGACTCGTAAGTTGTCCCACTTACGGATGTTCTATTGCACATGACCAAACGAGTAAGAATAATCATCTTCCAATATTGAAACCCTCACTGACAGTTTTGCACACTAAATGATATCATCGTTTTGTATCCAAATTCAATTATCTAATACAATATAATCACAAATAACCTAATTTAAAATATTTGTTGTCCAAACACCTACACTATTACATTATTGCAAAGTTATTACTACTATTTAGGTAGATACAAAAAATCACAGATGGGAGCGATCAGTTTCCTCCCATGCATTACCCATATGAGTCTTCTGATTGTATAATTTTCATTACAAAAGTTTGAACAATGTCAATTGATGGTTGTTTCATATCTGATCCAAATTGACTTTAAGATGTTGACCAACCAATCAGTGAGCCTTATCGGATTGAATCATGCTATCTTCGAAAGAATAAAACTTTCAAATGCAAATTGTTTGTCTTCACCTTAAAAAAAAGCAAATATCACCAACGCGTAAGACACTGCAAGATGCCCTAAACTTGTAGCTTGTTCAAGGAATCGAGTCCCATTGGCTAGATTTTTCCTCTAGTATAATCAATCTGAAAATTAATAATGATAGAAAAATATCATATAAGTTAACAAAAATGTAATCCTGCATTAAATATAGCATATGAAAAATTACCACTCTCTTTCCGTACAATTCTTCTGAATTTCTTCATCGGATGCATGCATTTACAAAGTTTGGAAATTGATTGTTCATGTCATGCTATTAAACATCTGAAACATCTTCCAGCGACACTTGTATATATATGACGTTTTTGGTTGAAGTATTGTTAAACCTACGACAACTACATTATATGAAAACAACATATGTAAGTGAACCAAAATCAAACCTTTATTTTGAACAAGAATGGGAAACAAATCTTGGGATTTACATAAATGAAAACATACCATAGTTTTGCACTTCATAGGTCAAACACGAATCTGCTCCAACTCGTTCGAGAATAGAAATAATGATTTCATCTGGTAGTGATCCGAATGATGTCCCAATACCTTATTTTCTTGGTGTAAATTTTTTGGATGAATATGAGGATGAACGGAGTGGGTATAGAGTTTTATGATTTGCTTGTGAAGTTGGGTTAAAAATTGCAGTTGAAAAGATATATTTAATGAATGCTAATCATGATTCAAAGGGTGTTGTTTCATATTTCACCTAAGAAAATGAAACACACCACTTGGAAACCATACCCATTGGTTGCATGTAGGATATAATTGTGCATCAAATTCATTTTTCCCCAAAATTTCTATCAACTTCCGGTATCGCGACACAGATTAGACATTAGATCCCAACTCAGAAAGTTATAATAGGACGACGGTTGAAATTAACACTGTAAGACGTCGGTTTATTAATAAATATTGTAAATAATGTACCAATAGACGTTGGCTTCCATAGCTTTCCAATGCATGGGCATTCTCTCAATTAATTTTTCTTATATCTATTCATATGAAAGACAATGATTTTGAGCTGGAAACTTAAGTACGCAACACAACTGAATCATTAATAGACCATCCTGCACCAGTGACAGGAACCGAACTATTCTAATACAATGTAAATATAAAACTCATGATAATAAAATAAAATTTATTTATATTTGTAAATAAATTACAATATAAATAGATAACAATAGTACTCTCTTCGTTTCTCTATTAGCGGCACCATAGGTGTAGCTATTTGGATTTAGGTGAAGAAAATGAGTGGATGAAATTGAATGTAGAAAGTAAAAAAGTAGAATGACTGATGAAATTGAAAGAATCTTGCCAGAAAAGGAAAGTATTCCATTTAAAAAATATACCAATAGGGTAAGTGTGTTACTAATAGAGAAACGAATGGAGTATTATGAAACTACTAGAATTTTAGTCTAAGTGAGAGAAATTTTTATGTGGAGGATTTATATGTGAAGAAATGAGGATCAAATAAAAAGTTGACACGTGTCAAATTCAAATTTCAATTAAATTCATTCTTGTTTTTCTCTTTTAACTATAACTTGAATTTGACATTTGTCAACTTTTCATTTATATTGTTGCAACAACTTATGATAAAGAAATCTTACTATGAGACCCTTCATAGTGTGAAGGTGCCAGGGGCTTACTCATCCAACATTAGTTCGTGCGTGTCTGTGGAGGGGTTGAAGTTGATTAGATTGAAATCACACGATTGTCACAAATTAATGCAGGAATTGAATGTTGTTGCCATCAAGGCATCATTGCCTCCTCATGTGAGATTGTGCATTACAAAACAATGTTTGTTCTTCAAGTTCATGTGTTCAAAAAACATAAGTTTTCAGAAGCTTAACATTTTTATACCAATGATAGTCAAAGTTCTGTGTTGAATGGAGATGTACTTCCCGCTGTCATTCATTGATATAATGGTCGATTTAATCCTTCATTTGGTCTGTGAGATAAAATTGTTTGGGCCTCTATTTCTCTGGTGGATGTATCTTTTCGAGAGGTATATGAAGATTTTCAAACATTTTTTTTAAGAACAAATACAAACCTGATGCAAGTATTGTTTAGCATTGGCGGAAGAGGTGATTGAGTTTTGTTCCAATTACTTGAAGGACATAGATTCTATTGACATTCCAAGATCCATACATGAAGGGTAGATATAGGGTCAAGGAGAAAGACAGGGTAAGCTATTGAGCCCATGTACCAAAGATTTGTGTTCAGCCCACCTTTACGTTCTTCGCAACCATGAAGATGTTGTCCTGTACATTGACATTCACATGGAGGAGATTAGAGCAAACCATCCAAAATACAACAAAGCACGTGTTCTCTGAGAACACACCAAGACCATTGCTTCTTGGATAGGAGCTCACATAGAGAATGACATTCATCTGCGTTCATTGAAGTGGTGGGCATGTAGAACCTTGGAAAATGTTATGTCTTATATAGGTTGTGACATTAACGGGTTTACTTTTGTCAAAAAATATTATGATGATAAGGGTGTGTCACAGAATAGTGGTGTGACTCTTGTTTCTGAGGCTTTATATGTTACAACTATAAGTGATGACAATCCCATGTATGCCCAAGGTTGTTACAATGGAACAATATTGAAGATATGGGAGCTAGATTATGTGAAATTAAAAGTTACCATTTTCAAATGTCAATGGGTAGTTCCGAACAGCGGAGAAAATTGAAGAATTTGGATTCACCCTCTGATGGAGATCAGGGTACGACTACCACCATAAATGAAGACGTTCCACGTCTTGATCAAACATTCAAGGGTTATTTTCGTGATCCTCTATGCAACATAATTGGTCCTATGACAAGGTCAAGAATGAAGCTTAGAGATGCTGCATTGAATGGTTTGATTGATCGCCTACATAATGAAGAACTTAAGAAGAAGTCGTCAAGTTCTTGGATTACTTATTCAAGGTTGTCGATTAATTGAAGACATTATGAAGAACACTATACTCTTTTTCCCATT